>JADDOH010016137.1:0-20138 GCA_016648135.1 Agrypnia vestita | reverse complement strand
GCCGCATTTTAGCGGAGAAGAGGGTGGGGGAGTTAAATGTGTTCCTCCATGTTTGTGACACGTGATGAAGAATGATGACGTCAGTCGTATTAGAGAACGGCAGATAGACATTAATAATACATTAATACACTTCCCCGGCCACACTTTTGGAACCACCGGGTTAATTATTTTCAATGAATTTCGTTGATTGAATTGGACTAAAAGCCGCCGTTCAGAAGGGAAATAAAGTTGATGGAATTCAAATCATAAAAACAAAACAACGGAATTATGCGGGAGATCAAAGAAGACTTCTTTATTATGCGAAAATCAATTATGTAATTTTAAAATATCGAATTAGGTAGATACTTACGCAATCGACAAAAAATATATAAGTACCTACCTATATAGTATCTAGTTAGTGCCTCATTGTCTACCTACTGTATGTTTAGAATATTTAATTTTGTTTTCAAATTTGTGTTTAAGTAATTACCAATTTTTTCGATGGTTCGATCAAAAGGAGGGATGGAAAGAGAAGCAAGAGGCCTATATCCAGCAGTGGAAAGACGAAGGCTGATGAAGAAGAAGAAGAAGTTCGATCTTTTGGCACTTCAAGAATGGACTGGAAATTAATCTTCAGGAACAAAGCAGTTGCCATCAGACGATTCTGAATGGTCGTGACAACATGAGAATATTTGTAATTACTGAATTTCAGCGGATATCGGTACACAACACTTCCTTGAAGTGCCATGACCAAAGAATCCACCAGGAAGTACATTAATTTTAACCGAATCCAACCGGAATCATGGGCACTTATTGAAACGATGGTGAAGCGACATGAAGCATTTGAGATTTGCGACAGTTTCTAAAAATAAGCTGGATTTATAAGATTTCAAATGACAATATAATGATTCGAATGCGAAAGGAAAAATAAATTGTGGTGGCCCAGACAAGGCAGCCACCAATCAGAGGCTCGATGCGACAAGCCAAGCCCTGGTGGCCATGAAGTACATCACTCTTTCGCCGACGGCCGTAGCCACTGCAAGCAACTTTTTCTGTACTCAACGCCCAAACGTAGGTACTATGGTTCTTTGATGTACCAAATTACTCTAATTTTTCATTCTATCACCTTAAGATTATTTAATCATCTTCATTACAATGTTTCTTTTGATTTTTGTGTGTATTATTTTATTTAATTTTCATTTAATAAAGAGTTTCTTACTGTGGGAGGACAGTAAAAGAACTTTTGCAGGACTCTCCTTGTCGGGTAGCCCTTTACACGACGTGGCACGGAGATGGACTTTAGAGTAAAAAAATGTATGTATCTCACTAAAATGTTCTATGTTTATCAGTTGATAATTGCGATCGCCCTGGTTTGAATTATACAAATATTGAACTCTTAAAATCGTGTGTTGATCTTTTAATTTTTAAAAATGAATAATACAGTTCTTTACGTTAATAAACAATGTCAATTTACAAAAAATTTTAATATGTGAAAATATATATTATAAATTCTCCTAAATATACGTATATCATGTACACATTGATTTAAAATCTTGTTACAGTATGTATTGTTGCGAACGTATGTATATAAATAATTTAATCCGCGTATTCGAAACAGTTCAATAAAATCAAAGTGCTTGCATCTTGAATCAGACTGGTAGAGCTCACTCTTCAAATGCAATAAAGCGCACTCTCATTGCACTTTGCTGCCTCCAGCAGCTCGATACAGAAAATAAAGAAAAAAATCTGATTTGGTTGTTTGAAACTCGTATAAATAAAATATTTTTCAAGAATTTACTGTTAGAAAATGTTATATTATAACTCAGTAAATTCTTGTTTAAGTAGGTATGTTGTGATGTTGATAAAATTTAAAAATTAATTAATTTAAAATGTATTGTGTTCTGCCACGAATCTGTACTAATATATAAAGAGGTAAAGTTTGTAAGTTTGGATGTAGGAGGTAATCTCCGAAACAACACATCCGATTTCAAAAATTCTCTCACCAATATTTAGAATGGATATCCAGGGTGGACATAGGCCATATATTATCCCGTTAAATAAAAGGTCTTTTCGTGGTGACCTATTTTACAACTAAAGTCGACAAAAAATGGTCGAGCAAGCGTTTTTTACGAACGCTGCCTTAACGGTAAGAGATATTTAAATACTTTCTATAGATAAGTTGTAGAACTCAAAATGTTCTGCAAAAAAATCTGCGACAATATATATCTATATGTTAAGGTTAATACACAAATTGATAAAATATTTCTAAAAGTTACTAAAAATCTACGCGCGTGAAACCGCGCGGGTAAGCTAGTATTTAATAAATTAAAAGCGGAAATAGTTGATATCGTGAAAGCCATAAAAGTAAAATTAAAAGAACGTATTCCCATGTATTGTAGTTACATACATATTGCAGTTTGGTATACTCCTATTAATTATTGAAGCTTTACTTTTTTCTATTTGAATTTTCTTGAATTTTCTTAGGCTTTATGTTAAAGTTTTTATGAAAATAATACATGAAAAGCAATTATTGCCATAAAACTGTTTTGTTTTGGCAAATGTTGAACATAAAAAAAATTTTGAATGAGCATTGAAATGATATGAGCATTGGAATAGTATCGCTTTAATATGCTTAATATTTTCAAACTTAGCTAATCAATCGCTTGTGCTACGAAAATTGTAAACGAGAACCAACTTGTTGGTGACCTGGAATAGGGCTCGAACCATCGATCACTGGATCACTAGGCGAGAGCCATAACCACTACTCCATCAAAGTTTTATTAATAATAAATTGAAATAAAAATGTCACCATCATTAAAGAATGACGTGGAGACTCCGTTTCGATTTGATGCGGTTTCAATATTTAAAATCGTATTATGTAGACTGGCGAAGGGAAAAACTACATTTCAAAATGAAGACTACAACACACACACGTTCACCAGTTTGAAGACTACAAAGTGTACACTACAATTGTAGTAAAAACTACATGAAGTGAAGTAATTGTAGTACTACTAAATGAAGTGAAGTAAATGAAGTGAAGTAATGAAGTAATTGTAGTATTAATGAAGTGAAGTAATGAAATGAAGTAATTGTAGTATTAATGAAGTGAAGTAATGAAATGAAGTAATTGTAATAATAATGAAGTGAAGTAATGAAATGAAGTAATTGTACTACAAAATTGTAGTACTAGTGAAGTAAATATTTTTTTCCCAAATAAAAATTTGGCGAGCTAAAAAAAAAAAGGTCGCCAACCAGATTTCTTCATTCGATTCCAAAAAATTTTCAAACCATGGGGGGGGTTGTTACAGTTTCCAGAGATTTCTTCGTTTAGCTACATCAACTTCCCAAAAATTTCACGTAAAAAATGTACTATTTAAAGTATGTTTCTCATACTTTCGATAACTTTGAAATGTGTGTACTTTGTAGTGTTCGCTTTGAAATGAAGTGTACTATTTGAAGTATATACATTAAAGTAGTTTGTAGTGTGCACTACACTTCAAAACGTGTGAAGTGTGCACTTCAATGTAATATAGTACTACATTGTAGTAGTGAGTACAGAGCAGACCCATCACTAATGTAGACGCATAATAATTCGGCGTTTCTTTTTTAAATCATATTGTAACATTACCAAAGACGAAGACAAACTCAAAACATACTAGATATGTAGAATTATTGTTGCTCGGGGACGTAGTCACCATCAATGTCAATTACTGTGTCCTGTTTGCTTGGAAAACGGTCGACTCCGCGGGCGAAGAATGAATGGCGCAACTTTCGTCCGCTTCCACAGCCGTCAGAAAAGCCTGGTCGTCAGAATCCGAAGATCGACCTGTCTGACTTGCCGACGTTGGTGTCAACAGTTTTGAAGCGAACAAACCGCTCGCGGCATGCCCTTTCAAAAATGACTCAGCAGCCTTCCACCCTTTCTCTAAGCGGTACACCATAATATGGCGTATTTGTATGTGGTTTCCAATGCGCATTTTAATTTCTTCGTTTTATTATATCAATGACCAATGTCAATTAAACGTCAAATTCCAAAATATAAACATCTCGAAACAATCAATCTAATTATAAATGTGATCACGTTTTTGAAACTTTTTAGTGCGATACATTGAAATTGAAAAATTATCAATATTATTAATTATATTTATAAAAAAAATATATTATTTGTGTTAATCTACTATATTCATTAATTACACCTATACGTTTCAGAAAAACCTTCCCATCGTCATCTGAAGTTCTTGATTACACAAAATTATTGAAAAAAAAATTAGTATTGGACCAGTAGTTAAACTTAATAGATTATTAATAATATTTTCTTTACTTTTACATGCTTTACTAATTTCTAAAGATTCTAAATTGTTCAATTTCAAACCAAAATTATTTATGTAAAATAGAAAGTTCTAAACTTTTATAAAAACTTTTATTAAAATATTCATGTAAAATAGAAAGTCCTAAACTTTTATTAAAACCGTGATCATTTTGTAATAAATGATTTGAAACTCAAAAAAAAACTTGTTTATTCAGACATCTCAAATGCTCTTTGACTTTTATTTTAAATTCCAACATAGAACGCTGTACAATCTTTGCACTAAAGTTTACAGAACACCCTAACGATGGAAAGTTTTTTCCGAAACCTGTAGGTGTAATTAATGAATATAGTAGATTAAAACAAATATTATTTTTTTTTAAATGTCAATCTACAAAGTTGCTCAACCAATTGAAAAAAATATTAAATTTATCGTTCAACTAGTTTATTAGATGAATATTATTTTAAGCGTCGCTTCCGGAAAACTCTCCAAGGCTTGTTAGGTAGTAAAGTATTATATTATTGGCTGAAATCAAGTGAGGTGTTTCGATTGCTCTCGTCAAATAATATGTTTGGGATTGCGGGACCCGAAAATATAGCAAAATCCTGCGTAATTTAACTGAACTTTTCGTACTAAAATAAAGACCCTTCAATCCTTCAAAAAACGTTAATAAAGCCTAACTTACAGCCCAGCAACTTGGATGAAGAAAACGGAATCCAATATGGAACCAAATTTAATCATTCAGTATTTCCTGCCAGACTATAGAGAGATAGTTGCCAACTTCTTCGTCAATTCAAACCAACAGTTGTCGACTCCTCGAGTGTCAGGATGTCTGCATTGTTGGTGATCTGGCCTGCGGGGGCAAATGACCTACTTGAAGTTTGATTTAGTTCAAGTCAAGGCACTTAAACTTTTGACACTTATCTGGGTAATCTGACTCCCACGTTCGATTGTGATGTATCTTTGCTTTGCGACTTTATTCGAAAAGTGTCAACCACCGGTCAGAATACAGCCGTCGTTAAGAAAATAGTAGGACTCCGTAAAATGAAATGAAAACAATACAAGATACATTTGAAGCATATTTTTTAATTTATTTTCATAATTCATTTAATGTAATATAATATAATTCATTTAATCATTTCTTGAATTTGCTTTCCACGTTATTTGATATATGTACATACATTGTAGGGTATGAATTTGTCTATAAATGGAAATTAATTACATTAATTTTAATAGGTATACAAAAAAGTGTAGTTAGTGAATTAATCCATAATATTGACGATAGGCATTTATTAAATTTAATGTCTGTCTGTTCATTATACGATCCTGCACCCTTTGACCGATCATAACCAAATTTATGATTTAAATAGGCACTATATTTAATGCAATTTATTCCAAATTTTTTCAGTTGCTCTTAGGAACTCACTTTCTCCCGAGACACTCCACCAACTCTCCACGAAATAAACGTGTTTTTTTTAATTGCATAACAGATTGCTCCATTTACTATGCAAGTTATAACTTGGAATGAGTACCTATATGGAGACGATCCTCTGCTTGATGCTTTCAATGCTATCATCGAATACATCAACATTATCGCTCAGTTCATTTAGGAGTTGCACACTACGCGTTATGGTGTGCTTATTCATACTACATTCTGCATTTTGGGACATGAAATAGCGCGTGACCTCGATTTCGCAAATAATTATTTGGTATAAAGAGGGCATAATTCTCTAGCAAGTTCGGAGCATCAATTATAATTACAATTATATTATATTGAATGATATAGGTACAGTTCAAATTTTGCACAGTTACTAATAAGAAACCTGAACACGGGCCATAGACACCATCTCCCTTCTCCCTATAAAATGAGTATTATATTATATTGAAAGTCATTCGTTAGAATAGATATTTTGTATAACCCTGACGAGAATACAGTAACCTCCGCCCTTTCAACCTTCATCCCGGGCTGAACCAAATTGCATACATCATTATTATTTAGAACCCACGCAAAACAAAGTATACCACTCCCCCTAAGCCCCTAACTTAAATTAAAACTTAATCTGAATCCTGAGCAACGCCGGATATGGACCGCTAGTAAGTTACAAAACTATATTGCAATTAAAGCAATACTGTCGCTTATTTAGACAAATTAAAGCCTTATTCTGGGGCTCTTAATTATAGAAACATAAGTTACGTAGTGGTGATTTGATACCGCTCTTCTAGTGCATTCAATGCAGTTTAAGAATTTAAAATTCATTTGATTTTTTACATATAATGATAACAATACGATTGAACTACTCAATTAAATTAATACAATATGTAGTAAACCATGAAATGAAAATAACTATATCCTCCAGAAGCCATTCCGGACTCCTGAAAATAGACGAATAAAAACTAACCCATAAAAACCAAGTTTTTATTATACTCCCTTTCTCATTTCTAGTTGAAACAGGTTTAATGCCTTCTTCACGCATCGGGCACCTTTCTCATTTGTATGATTTCCAATTTGAAAAAACCGTTAAAATTATACTACAATTTTTTTTTTAAAGAAAATTTGTTAGATCATTCTTATCATCGCCACAAGTCTGCATGCAACGGTTCAGCTCGATTAGATCACGAGAAAAGGGTTATAAATCGGTCCAATTTTTTTTCGGCAGACGAGCATAAAATGCTACGAGTTTTTAAAAGAAAGGGAGTAAATAAATTAATCGCTTCCTTATTATCACACAGCTCACGATGTTCAATTTTTCACATTATCTTCTTTCAATACTGATTATTTTAAGTAATCATTTTTATATTTTAATACATATTTGAAAAAATATTTCTCATTGCTAAAATACATGAGTGAAACCATTGACGTATTATATAGTATAGACACGTTATTCCCATACTAGCCGACTTTCATATGTAGCAAATATTGCATTGAAAGAGACAACAAACCACGGCACACTTATTTCACAAAAGCTCTGCGTGTAGATAGAAAAATCAGGTAATTTGACGTCACGGTGACTAAAATAACATATTCATTCTTACAAAAGTGTACGATACTCTGTTCCTTTTTCCCCGGGACTTTATTTTTCGGCGTACTTTTGAGTTTCACGCTTGTAACGTATCTACAGTTTATTATATCATTGAGTGAAACGACTGTTAACAAAAAATAAAAAAATGTCGAAAAGGTATTGAAAAAACTTCGAATACAAAAAATGAAAATCGCGTTACAAAAGACATTCATTACAAATACTTTACTTGTACAAACTTACCATGGCCCAAATAACCCAAAAAGGGAACACATACATATATTAGGCACAATACTAATGGAAACAACCAATACGTATTTATGTGTGTACGTACCACGTAGTTCCACACGTGGATTATTACACAAGATGTAAATATTTGTCGAGTGTACATTCCAACCTTACTGTTCATTGCAGAAGTCATATCATTCGTTAACCGAATTAACGACTGTGTGAAAAAGTGGCGTCGGAGAAGTGTCCTTCAATTTGTCGAGGAAACCTGGACACGATTGTGGTGACTAGAAGAGTAGAAGACCAGAGAGACTCATCTCCATCTCGATGGACTGACCAGATCAAAGAACTTGCTACTGGGCATCCTCTTGGAACGGCTATCCTAACAAGGTGGGGGAAAATTAACAAGAAACTGGCCACAAACCGATGGTCAAGATTATCAGAAATGATGAGAAAGAATGGAGAAGAAGAATAACAATGAGTAGGTTATTTAGATATACCATCATTAGGGATGTAAAAGAGAGCGAAACCAGGAAAAATATGCTCGACAATTCGTGGGATTTTATAAATTTGAAAAAAATCCATCAAAATGAAATAATGTGTATCGTATGTGTAAAATATTATGTAAACTAAATTTTAATAAATAAAAAATTTTAAAAATTTACCAGCAGTTAAATTGTCGAGCAAAATTAGACGTCAATAAACCGCGAGCTGCGAAAAGCGATGTAACTAAAAAAAATCCAAATAAAGTAACATTTGTATGTCCAGCCAGGTAACATATTGTATAACCATGATTTCATGTAAACTATGTTATTTATAGCAGAATGGAGACGATGATTGATATGTATTTTCTTTAACTAATTTATATATAAGGTAGGTACTTACTTGCATCTCATTAAATCAAAATTGTAAAATTTGCATGTTTCAACAGAGTTGTCTAGTGAGACAGGCGTAGTAAAACTACACCTAGAATGAATGTATTTTTTGTATAGCATTGAAATAAATAAATAACCAACAGCAAATTTGTGTGGATGTTCTTACGATGGAATTGGTGAATGTTGAATTGTGTAGAGTGATCACTCCAGCTCATACAGGTTGTGAGGCCTGGGCCACGTATAAAAACACTTCCAGACACGTTTCTCATATTCATAGCTTCGTCTCTGTGAGACTTATATAATTTATCTTAATTGAAGTCAATAATCACTACACTGCATAAAATTTAGAAATTTAATTTAGGAAAAAGAAAAATTTATTAATTTATAATGCTTGTATAGTAATATCAAATTATTGAGTATATAAAGTACTTTAAAATAGTAAATACGTAGGTAATGTAAAGTTATAAAATCCAGCAACGGATTAAAAAATTTTAATGTAGGTGTACCTATATGTTTAAAGGACTTTCGAAATGAAGCCGTCCTTTTTTCTATTACAAAAATATACCATCAGAAAAGGCGGGTTGCATACTTACCTAATTAATTTTTCAAGGGAAACTGAAACTTTAACATTGACGAACTGAACAGACACAAAGGAAACTTTGACAGTTTCCTTTCAAATTTATGCACAAAGAATAAATAGTTACAGGCACACATTAGATAATTATATTAGTAATAATATTCATATATTATAAGGATGTTCAACAAAGTGAACCACTTGAAGTAGAAGAACATTTTCCCAGAATTTTAATCTAAAATCAGCCTCTGAAGTTATTCATTCTTGAACCATCCCCTGTATTACAGTTAAGGCTAATGCTCTACCCGAATGACAACATAGATGTAATTTTCTTTAAAATCAACGAGGTTTCCTTTACGAAATATGTAAAATGTATGAAAGAATACTATAGAAAGAATATCCCACCATTTTTCGTTAGTAAAAAAGTACATAGCGAAAAATTTTTTTTTTCAATGTATTGTCACGTGTCGGGGCTGCGAGAGGAATGAATAAAAACGCTGGATTTTATTGATTATTGATTATTTAACTATTCAATACGCAAAGTCACTTAACACTATAAAACTTAACGTTTTTATTTAGATTACACTATTTCTCAATTTATGACTCGTAAATAAACATTTGATTATCGCTGGAACACTTTATTTAACATTCTCTAGCACATTCCATCCAGTTTTCGCTCGCATTAATCGCTCCGGTTTATTTCTACTTTTCGGGCAAGAACTTCGAATATTCGCTCATTTATCGCTCCGAATGGCCACCCCGGCCGGTGTTTTCGTCTGTCAAACGCGATTATATCTGAAAAAACCTGGACCTCCTAGACCTTTCTAATGTTTAGGAGAACGTTTCCGTAGCTTCTAGGCTTTTCACGGTTGTTCTCGAATGTTTCAGATGTCTCCGGAAGACCGTAGACCAGCCTAGGCCATTCTCGATTTTTCAATAGTGTTGCAACTAGTGACAGGAGTACGTAATTATTTTTAGCATCTCGTTACAATATATATTCAGTTACAGATATGAGTTTATTTAACACGACATTAATGCAAAGTGACGATTAGGGGAATAACAATTAAGAGAGCAACATAAAACCATTCATGATTTTTTTTAAACGGATGCGAACGCGGAATACGTTTCAAATCAATATTACAACTATTTTCAAAATAAGCTAAGCGCTTGCGCTATGAAAATAAGATTAACAATTACAAATTTATAATATTATTTGATTCTATAAAGAACGGTCGTGAAATAATATTTCCCATTGACTGTATTATTTATTATATATATATACACATAAAATTTAGATACAGGCGTATTCCCTTTTCAGATTACACTATATTAAAAAAAAGTAATTATAAACCTCTTCACAATTATAAGCACTTCGTAGGTACAACATTAAAGGGATTTTAGTAACTGATTAGGAACTTATTTTAGTATCTATTTATATTGTTCTTTATTTTATCTTCATCTTATTATGATTAATCCGCACCAAATCCGGACAAGATCCTCCATAGACAGCTTAAAATATGTACTAATTGGCCATTATTATTTAAATCACTACTTATTATTCACTCAGGAATCTAATTTAATTTAATTCTGGAGCACCTAAAAGATTTTAATTATACCAATTCAAAAAACTTAGTACCTACTTACAAGCAAATTTATCTATTTTTAACCCGTTAAAAATGTCGGTAATTTTAAATGCCGGTTCCTAAACAATAAGTATTTACTTACTTATTTATAGCCGACACCTATGAAATCGTAATAATGACTTAAGTTTATATTATATATTATATTATATTTTAACATTTTTTATATTTCCCCTGCTGGCAGTTAATGGTACTATTTTAAACCATAGCGATTGTGCTGGGCGGAACATGAAATGGTTCGCGTCTTTGCTATGTACTTTTTATACTATGTACTTTTATATTTGACCGGTCGCGTAGGCTCGGCGGTAGCAACATCAATAATTAAGTAGTTTGTTGCGGTCGTTTCGGGTTTGCTGGCCCGGGGTTCAAGCTCCGTCTCCGGCCATTTTTTTTTTAACCGTGAATTCGAACGAAACCACGGACAGACAAAGAAATTATTATATTTGATTAATTATAGAAAAATAATAGTATTTTTACTCCCTTTCTTTTAACTCGCAGCGCCTGCTTGCTTGTCTGACTTGAAAAACTTTGGATCGATTTTTAACCCTTTTCCCGTTATCGAATCAAGCTGAAACTTTGCAGGCAGACTCGTGGCGAAGATACAAATGATCTAACAAAAAAAATAATTATAGTATAATTTTGGATTTTTCGAAATTTTTTATTAATCAATTTTGTAGCGTCGCCCGACTCGAGCTCGACACGTAGGGTAAGAGCTAAACCTATTTTAACTAGGAAATGAGAAAGGGAGTATAATAAGAACTTGGTTTTTATGGGTTAGTTTTTTAAATAACATGCCTTGTATAATAAACATGTTAAAATGTTCATTGTAAAACTACGCCAAACGATTGCATTTTGGCGCGAAATATTTTTTCCTACTAAAGTCACCACTGACAGTTCGCTTATCTGTATACAGCGCCAGCGGTGAGTAGTGTCGTTTTTACGAACCTTTACACTAAATTTACGAAAGAGTGTGAACTATACTATCAAAGCGATTCTGAAATGCGAAATTTCCGAAATTCCGAAAATGTCCCGAATACATGGGACACATAAAATATGTTGCTCCATTGGATAGAGTATACGAGTACACTATAAAATATTGAGTATCTATATTATGACATAGAGACTCGATACTTTCAAGCCAATGATATCAAATGCGTGGTAGAAATTTAGTACAATCAATCAAAGTGCAGTTTCATGTCACAAAAGTACGTGTCAATTGATTACAGTATTTTTTTAATAGAGATGCGAATACGTGTCGCATCAATGTTTTGACCTTTTCCAAACTAAGCTGAACGCCTATGCTGTGAAAATAATGTTTATAAATTAAAGTTTAATTTAAATGTAATATAATCAATAATGTCAGCACAAAAGCATTTTGCTATTTTTGAAAAAGTTTAATTAATTTTATGTGTTTCATATCGTTTCCCGTCGCAACGAACCCGTGACAATAAGACTCGAGCAAGATGTCCATTGTATTTTATATGCAAATGCATTATGATTGATAGATAGAGAAATCATTTTTAATAATTTTCGTAAGTGTCGTAATAGCGAAAAGCCGCAAAGCGAGGTATTGCTTTTAAAATTTTGGCACCACTATGTAAATATGTGTATATAATGCATAAATAGAGGTGCCACGAGTAAGTGTTTTCAGAAAAAATAATGTCGGGGCAATCTAAGGAGTCGTGGAATACATTAAGCAGTAGAAGGCGAGGAAAAAAGGTTATTCATCTCTGTGACGTCAGCAGCAGAAGGAGCCTACCCCGGTATAATTGCGGGCAATTGGCCGTGCATAATGAAAAATCTATACAGCATCCTGCAATAAGTGCCGGCACTTAGTGGGGGGGTGACAGCAGATGAGGTGCGCGGGGAGGGGGGAGCAGCGCGGAGAGGAAGGGAGGGTGGAAAAGCATCTGAGAGATGAAATAAACGACTGTCGATTCCATCAGCTCTTGTCGACATAATTAGATAGCACGCTATCACCGAATTACACTTCCTATTCTCGGAATTGCAATTTCGTTATAATAACTTAATAAAAAATAAACTATATGCATTTACTAATGTAGCCGTAAAGTACCTATATATGAAATGTCAAATTTCGATTAAGAAATAAGTAGACTCGCTTGCCACAGTCCAAAATACTGGACTTCCACGGAGGTCCCTTAAAGTAGTCATGTCCAAAAATATAGACTTGCAAACGCGAATAATTTTTATTTGTATTTCAGAGAAAAAAAAAAGCGATCACGATAAAAATAAACAACGAATTTGTTTATATTGTCTGTTTATTTATCTATCACAAACAATTACATTCTTTGCACACTTACAAAGAAAATAATGTCATTGCGGTAAATTCTTGATTATGCGTCGCGCGGTCGGCCGTTTGTTTCGGGGCAATCATGACTATGTATTTTGTTTGTTAAAATGTGGGGCATTTTGTGTTGTTTGTTAAAATGCGGGGCAAACATCATACAAGCACAATATAAAATGTTGAATGATGGATGTCATCTCATTTTTATATAAGTTTTATTTATCCTTAAAGATGCCGACAAACCTTCAACCATCTTCCAACGTCCGTTATTTTACAATTAAAAAAAATACTTTTTTTAAATTAACGTTGCATAAATCACTTGTATTAATTTGACCGATGTATCTTTGTCGGAGCAGACGTATATATTTTATATTTTAACCATTTAAATGTGTTTATCTAACACAGGGTTAATATATTTTTTGGATTAATTAGTGTATGTCCATCCTGACGAAGATTTAGCGGCATCGTCAAATAAATCAATGTTGTTCATACAAGATTATATATTTTTTTAAATTAATAGTTATGTCGACGTTACAGTACACGTCTGGCAGTCAGAAAATCACATTAGCAGTATATCTCAATTTTGACAATATTCGTTTAATTTTATGTTATCATAATTCCAAGACCTTGACACGTCATGATCTCCAATTTTTTAAAATGTTAATTCTGGAAACTCCGCTTGCGAAACTGTGGCCGGTCACGTAAATAACATTAATAATTATTACAAAACCAAATTAGGGTATAATTGTGTGTGACGTCATTCATACACGTGCGCGAATTTTGCGTAGTCCAGTATTTTCCAAACTACGGGTCGCGAACGGATATTAAGTGGGTCGCAATCACCACTTGGCAGACATTTTCTCAAAGTTAAACGAACTCAATTTATACACGAAAGGATCAGACGGGTCCGACATTTTCGCAGTTCACAATAAAATTCGAGCATTCATGAAAAAACTTATGTTGTGGAAATATGAAATGTGTCGAGGAAGGAAATGATTGTTTTGAAACTTTTATTATAGAAAATGAAGTGCAATGTAGTGTCTGCAATCTTCACTAATTTAACAGATTTGAAAAATAACTTTTTTCGTGTGACAGTGACAGATTCATGCATATAGTAGCGAATGAAATCCCCTCTGGACGACCACCGAAAATGTGAAGAGATAGCTGGACCTCGTCATCCCAGGAGGCGTAGTTTTCTGTATCACAGATCAACAGATCAACTATAAGAAAAAGAAAAATAACGCCTACTTCGAAGAAGAGATGAAAAAGTTCGACTGGATGAACTGAATTTGTAATCCATTTTAAGAAACCTATCAAAAGCAAATGAAGATGTCCTCAAAGTCCTCCTTCCCTTCACTATCTCATACTTATGTGAAGTGGGATTTTATGCCATGGTTTCTATTAAGACTAAATACAGAAATAATCTGGACTGTCCTTAGATTTTCACGGCCGTTCAGAATCTTCTGTATATAGTTTTCTGGGATATTCTGCCGTGTATATGTGACCTCTCTGGCCAACGTTTCGGATCCCCTTGCAGGGTTCATTATCAGGGCTGATGACAGGACTTCAGCAGTATATCCCAGAAAACTATACACAGAAAATAATCTGGACGTATCGAATTCACTACGATTAAAAGTTACTGAAATTGAAGTCGACGCTAATGCTGTTATGACAAGAAATAAGCAATAAATGCATCCTTCCCATTAAAATATTGTTCGTAATTACAAATTTCGACTAAATTTGGACGTTTTTCTTTTTTCTCAATTGAACGGTCCTTCGTATAGTTACAATGTGTATTGAGAAAATGTGAGGCAGGAGGTGGGTCCCAAAAATTGAAAAAAAAAATTGGTGGGTGCAGTCCTATCAAAATTGGGAACCACTGGTATATCATCTCGCTGTAAGCGATACGCTATGCCATCGCACCTTGATGTGGTCCATTCACTTTTGCTGGCACTGATTCACTGCGCTGATCATTCACAGGTAGACTTACTGTCTGCAGTGACGATTGAAACGTTGGTTTAATACATTTACATATAGTATCATATAGTATCAAAAATAATGTCATGTCTGCTGCCGCGCCAAGCTTATACGGGAGTGAACGTAAACTGGTATTTTAATAAATAGGTTTTCTTTTGTTGATTACGTCGTCAATATTCCTTGTGGTTTTATTTTATTTTTATTTATTTTTAACACTGCAGTTTAAAAAAACGCGAGGTCCAACTGCTGTAGCGAAACACACAACAAACACCCAGATATTTTTAAATACCACAGATATATTGCAACAGGTGGGTGCAGTCAGTACCTTGAAATACGAGTTGAACACATGCGTATATTTTAAAAGAAAAGCAAAGTAAATATGTATCTCGTAATTTTTCTATCACAAGTATTAGTGTACTATTCATATTTTAATATACCATAATACTTTGTCACAAATAAAATATTTTCTATTCAAAAAAGAAAAACGGAAAATATCCGATCTTGTTGTGCTACACAAGATTCTCAGCGGACCTATTGATTCTCTCTCTATCTGATATAAATTTGCATGTTAAGCCCCGTATAAGAAACCCCGTATAGGAATAAGCCAGCACACTAATAATGTCGGTTACTTTTCTCCCATCACAAGGTTGTGTCGCACATATAATTTGTATTGTGCTGACCCTAACATTGATGCTGATATTCTTGCAGATACCTTATCTTCGTTCGAAAACTCACTCACACACAACATCCATTTTCTAAACGATAACATGAACCTATAGATCCATTAAATCAATCATTCATCAAATATTAATCGCACTACATTCAAACACAAAATATACAATACACATAAATGTACATGTAAAATATAATTAATTGCAAAAATACATGTTACTAGAGCGTGCCGAAGACACTTGTAATCGGGATAATGGGCTTAGTCTTCACTATAATGTTTATTATCAGAGTATCATGTACCTATTATCCTGTTAGTGTCTCTAATAAATAAAATAAATCAAAAAAATAATAAAATAAAATAAATAAAAGTGAAGAGGACCCCCAAAGTTTTTGCTTCTAGCTTCGAGACACCCTGTGTATATTTTATTTATTCTTATCGGTTGAAATTAAATTATTAAATAAAAATGAATACCTACATGTTTACTGGTATTACAATTTCTACATGTCAAATATATAAACAAAACATTAAAAATAGCATTGGAAACACACTTTGAAGGGTGTTTTCAAAGAGTGATTTTTTTGCACATACGTTCTCTATGCACATTTCGCTACTTGTGACGGCCTATTCCAAAATAAGTCATTTTTCTCTAAGGACATAACTATGATCAGAACATACCAACGTTTATCGTAAATAAGTCCCTATACTGAATGAAAATTGATTTTTGAGTTGAGTCATTATTCATGATAGGCAGCGACATGTCTTTAATTCGTAGCGGCATCAGTGTTATATTTTTTATGTACAAAAGAGGTGTGTCTCGAATCTCGAATGACGAACAGGAGTATTAATATAATAGCAATAATGGATGCTGTCTCCTCATCATCTGGAACCTGATTTATAATTTATTATAACTTGTATTTATTAAATCTTACGTTGTCACTAGTTTGACAAACTTGAAATTGCAAAACAGCCTACACAATAAGAGTCACCAGTTTTAAATTGCTCAACATAACACCACTACCATTAAAGAGGAATGATTACGCAAGAATTCGCTGTAATTAACGACGGTATTAAGCCATGTATTCACTAGGGGACAAATCGCAAAACATTCCGCTCGACATGTCGCATCAACATCTACGCTCATGTTTCGGGGACAACGACGCGGTCATTTGAAGTGTACACACCGGGACTCGCATATCTTGTCGCGGAAATGTCATCCGATGAGGTTATGGATGACAGCTGTGGTATCTCATTTGGCGAAAACGGGGTTCCGCGCAATTCGAAATGTTTTTTTGGGTCGCAATTTCAAATTAACGAGGTTTTACTGTAGTAAATTGAATATTATTAAAAACAAGGTCCTTTTTGCAAATAATTATTGTTTTCCACACGTCGCGGAAATGTCGCCCTACGAGGTTATGATGACATCTGCGTATCTGCGTAATGAGTTTATCGAAACGTAAGAGGAGAAAAAAGAGGAGAATGCGAAATTATTTACTGCAAAGAGAAAGAAGGACGGACATTCTATGCGATCTTCGATCGATACAGCTCGATGAGTTCAAGAACAATTTCGTTTCCCCACACTGTCATCTTGACAGATACAGCGCATGCGTATTCACTTGTAAACATACCACGTGGTACTGACGCTCCGCGGAATGTTGCAGTGAGTACGCTCGGGTACCGTGCGCATGGCAACGTTGCCACGGCACGTAGAAATGCCGCGCTATGTTGTGCGCGAGGTCGCGGAACAGTGCACGACGTTGCAACGTCACGTAGACTCTATGCCTCGCGTGCTGTTGAGGGACAATTTGTCCCCTAGTGAATACATGGCTTTACATTCATTTTTAAAGGCATACAAGTGTAGGCGATTCGAACCAAAGAAATTCGAGTACGTACCTACAGTTTATCATCGCCAGTAAAGCACTGATTTGGCACTTAACTCCGGTCATATTCATAAATTCATACTTTGACGATTGTTGAGATTTTTACTTCATTTCTTTTAATTCGTAGCGTCTGTTTATCTGTCGAAAAAACTTTGGATCGATTTTTAACCCTTTCCCCGTGATCCAATCGAGTTGAAACTTTGCAGGCAGACTCGTGGCGACGATGTAAATGATCTAACAAATTTTCGTTTAAAAAATTTAATTGTAGTATAATTTTTGGATTTTTTGAAATTTGTCGGTTTTTTTTCAAATTGGAAACTATACAATTGAGAAAGGAGCCCGAGGCGTGGAGAAGGCGCGAAACCTGTTTCAACTAGTCTGAGCCATGGGTCCGATCAGACGGTTTCGCCGACGCTGTGCCCCGCTATACCAATTATTACGTTTTCAATATTCTATAAATTTTAAGGATAATAATATACATGGAACATGGAATAGATTTTCCACATGAACTTAAAGCAAGGGAATATATTGACAGAATATCAAATTGGAAACAATACAGATGAGAAAGGGAGTATAATAAAAACTTGATTTTTATTATTTTTTTTATTATCTTCTTTAGTTTTTTGCTTTTTTTCGTCAATATTTTATATCAAAAAAACCATGGCTATAAAAATTTATTATACACGTACATGTGAATACATACGTACACTGAAGTACCACGTATATTTTACCACTAGATCAATGGGTAGCTTATGCTTTATTATCATCTTTGTTATTTTACTTATCTCATGTTTTAGTTGCTTTATTTATTTTTATACTTGATTATCATATTTTTGAATATTATTTTTATCGTGTTATTTTATTTAAATTAAATTAATGTTTTCAGGCATGAGTGCTTTTGCTTCGTCAGCGGCGTAGCGAGTATACCGATTCAGCATTTAAAGAATGCCAATCTGGATGGCGATAGTGTAGAGCCGGCCCTGGGTCTATGATGGGTCCCACTTCACTGTTCTAGTGGTCAAGGCTCTTGTCTAGTGGTCCAGTGGTCGCTGGTTCAAACTCCATTCAAGGAGATCAGCAGGTTTTTCCTCTTTTCATAGCACTCTCTTTTTGTACCCGTATTACCTGTTATCTGCCAAAATCCACCGAACTCAAATGTAATAATATCCAAACTTTCTAACCTACTATAATGTACATCTATAGAATATATTTCTGGTTTGATACTATAACGTAATACTGGCGGTCACTGGCTCCTAGACTAACCAATCATGGGTATGCAGGGTTTTCGAAAATACCCGCGTACTGAGAACTCTTTACAACTCCTCGGTACGAAGTAGACTCGAGAGTGGCTCGATGATTTGGGGGCCGCATGAGCTTAAGTACTCTCTTATGGTAAAGAAAGTACAAAAAAGTTTCTAAGATATATTATGTACATGAGAGAGTGCGGGCATTATCCTTGGCTTTACCCAACCGATTTTCTCCAGGGTATGCTTGGCTACAATAGTTATGAGACTAGAAGGAATGTGTATTTGATTACGCATTTTTATTGATTGTTGCGCGGTATGATCGATAATCTTGAAATTACGCGGATCATTAGTTTGTATTTTCCTGATCATTACCTTAGACAGCTTCAGCATAGATTCGCCCGTATTCCGAAAATAGCAATATTGGGATCTAAGATCTTTATCCCATCACTTAACAGACGAAAATAAAAAAAACACGACAAGTAGGTGTACGCCGGTGTTCGGTGTTCATCGTACTTAAATAAGAAGATTTTTATATTTTCACGTATCTCTCTTAAAGTAAATACCTTTATTTGCGATGTCCGATTTCTCCGGTATGGTCTAACAGTTTCGCTCTGCCGCAAAGGTAATCTCACAATTTTCATGTTTCGACTAAAATTACTTCAAATAAGTACTAACGCTGTATTTAAAGCTTATAGAAAAAATATTATTTCATATGAGGGCTGTAAAAGCAAAGGCATTATCCAAAAAAAAATTAATGCAGTCATCGAGAAATGTTAATATAGAATGTACTAAATTCGAGTCTTTATAGGAAATATAGCCTACAAATTTATAGGTAACATGATTTTGGAAAGAACAGATGCATAAAATCTAGAATTCAGTACATTTTAAATTAAAAATCCTCGGTAACTCCATTCAAATCATTTTTTTAATTTTTTGGATATTGCTGCCTTTGTATTTATATCCGTCATATGTACTTATTAATTTCTTCTCCCACAGCGTCCTGGTGTAAAATTATGGCAAAATTATCATTATCGCGATGGACTACAGAAAAGAGAACTATATTTGACGTTTGAAGGTTAACCGTCATTTACTTATTTCTCCCACTGACCACACCACCCAAGTCTCGCTTATTTTTTATTTTCGTCTTTTACAAAAATATTTTAATACGTCACACTTGTCCTAATAAATTACCATATTCTAATAAACTATGTTCTAATAAATAAAACCATGTTCTAACAAATTACTATATTCAGTGGAAAATTTGTAATTGGCAATATTTTAAAATCCATCAAGTATTTTATATTTGTTAATGTGTTAATTTGTTTGGATCTATAGAAGAATTCTCAAAATAATCTGGATGGACAGAGTTACGAATGAAGACGTTATGGCTCGGATGAGTAAAGAAAAAGAAGTTATTAAAACAATAAAAATCCGAAAAC
>JADDOH010016136.1:0-10339 GCA_016648135.1 Agrypnia vestita | reverse complement strand
TTTTTTACGCTTCAACAGGCCAGGAGGCCCAATTACAGAAGCGAAATACATCACAAAACACCCAGGCTTGAGTAAATCACATCGATTAACATTGTGACCTCACCGGGAATCGAACCCGGAACCCTCGGTGTGGGAAGCCAGTGTCATACCCACTGCACTACGGGGGCCGCCATTTTCTATTTTTAAGTTTAATTTATTTAAAATGTTAATAATACTGATTAAATCAACCCACAGAAGAATATAAGATGTTAATTAGATGTAATTTTGTTTCTTCTATAAGCATTTTTTCGGCTTCATATTAATACAATTATATATGATTTTCAAGAAAATATTGTCATCCTTGCGCTCGACACACCCGACTGCATCGCGTTTTTACTTATAACTGATTCAGTAACTAAATTTAGGACAGTGTGATTAGAAGCTTCCTACACCACTTTATAAATTTAGTTGACTAAATTTAGCCAAGTGTAATAAGCCTTTTAGCCTCCAGTCTCACTGGAGAGGGACCAGAGTCTCCAAAACCCGGGTCCGCGCCGCAGGAGTAGGGAAGAGATGGAAGCCACAGGGCTTATGACCCTTTGTCGCCATGGCAGGTTTAAGGATCCTTTGTCATGACTACGTTCACCATTTCTTCCATCCCCCTCCCTCCCCCCTTAATGTGACAATTTTCAGTGTAGTGTATTCATGCATTAATTTGACAAAACAATAACTGTGCACCGACACCTCTCTAACCCCGCGATGCCGCGGACCGGCCCCGTCACTGTGGCAGCCTCACCAGAGCACACACCCTCACTACTGTATTGTACACGATCATTGATCATATATACTCTGCCGAAGCTACAGTCGCAGAGAAACCCGGCAAGTACAGATTATCTATAGAAGTCTCAGAGAAATGAAGCGATTTATATGGTTAACATGTATGAGTCTTTATAGAGGGCCACAGGGTTTATGACCCGTATTAGTTGGCTTAAATGATTACTTTACACAATGCAACGTGTGAATTTGGAGTTCAGTTTTATTATTACATCATCTTTAAATTGTTAATCCCACAAATGTTAGAAATAATGATAAGTGAAACACAATTAACTTGGAAGTAAAAACAAAATAACATGAGTGTGGTGGAAGAGTCCAGCTTATCACTCAAAATTAAAGATGTTAAGAGAAACCTACAACCTACCACGCTCACTGATACATTTCAAGAAGCATCTATGCATATCACAGGCAATGAGTAGTGTTAAATTTTCCCATTACGTGCATTTATAGTGCACAATAATGTAAATAAAAGTTATAAATAGTATTGTGTATTATTTTAGATTTTCAATAACAATTAATTTTTCATTTATTATGAAATTATGTATGAAATTCAACACATGACCCTTTCGACTAACAATCAAAGTGACAGAGTATGACCATGTTGTAAGTCGAGAAATATTTGTACATTACAATTGCCAATAACACTACATGTCATCAGATAGCATTGCTGTTAGCCATTGGCTATGAAAGGTGTGCTAAGAATGTGTGTGACATCGGTAGATTGCATACTTAAACCATTTTATGAATGGTTTAAGTATGCAATCTAGTGTTTTAATTTTTGTTTGCTAATTGTACTGTACATGGGAGTTTGAATTACAGGGACCTATCTACAAAAACAGAGTTTTGAGATAGATTTTCATGCCTATGAAACTAATAACACATTTATAGATATGATAGATATATTGTTAATAATAAATATGATTACAGCATTAACTCAAAACATGCATTTTTGTAGTTAGGTCACTATGAACGTCATTGAAAAATGGGTTTTAGAGAAATTAGTCATGCACAGCTTTTTTGTTTGTGTAAAATACAGATTTCTAGCTACTTCTCAATTTTTTTCTAAGTGGCAGTTTTTTAATCACTGGTAATGGTAATAATGAAACAAAAAGCATAGATCTTTACAAAAATGTGGTGGTTTGATTGGCGGAAAACGTTAACTTTTACCACTACCATTGATCAAACAACCGGCCCTTAAAGCAGGCAGAATTTTTTTTCATTAAAAAATATACCTTTCTTCCAATGTAATCACCGCATTTTTGTTTAATGCGTGATTTTTCATCACTTTTATAGCCTTGTTCGACCATTCCGGGCCATTAGGGGCCAACTGAAATTATTAACATAACAATATTAGTGACCTTATAGATGCAGCAAAGTTCACGTATTTCAGATAAATCGGCATTTATTGGACAAAATACATTTATGTAATTGCTCGATATAATACATATACATAAAGGACAATATGTAGCAAGCCTCGGGGCCACTACCTAGCTAGATGCACATAATACATATATATAAAGGATAAATTTTAGCAAGCCTCGGGGCCATTACCTACCTCGCTAGATACATAGAACTACCTGTTCTGAGGTAGATAGCCTTTTTTGACATTTACCACCTTAGATTGATATCTAATATTTATTTTGAAAGAAAGTACATAGAGTAAAAATAAAGAATAAAAAATATTAAAAAACTTAAAAGTATCATGCAAGATGCAGGGAAAAAATAGAAATAAATGCAAACAGTAGTTTTACGTTTGTTATCAAAACAACGTCTTTCATATGAATTCACAAAAGAAGTGGCAAGCTGAAATAAAAGTAAAAAAAAAAATAGAATAAATAGGAAAATGCAAAGAAGGAACAAAAAACAAGCAGGACTAAAACATTAATGAAATATGACAGAATAAATAAAATAAAATATGTAAAAATAATCACGGGAAAGAGAACAATCTAGAAAAAAAATTCGTAACAGATAAGAGTAACAAGCAAAGTGAAATAATAAAAATGTATGAAAATGAAGTGAATATGGCCGTTTTTCAGCTTATATCATACATGTTACATATTTGTACATGACAAATAACAAGCAGGAATTATAATATGTACATGTTAAAAATATGTGAAAGAAAAAATAGAATATCCTAAGGGAAAAATACACAATATGGACTATTTGATACTCTTGAATTCAGTTGCGTTTGTCCTTTATAAATTATTTAAACTAGTGAACAATCATAGTGATCTTACAAGACAAGGCATATATATGGGTCAAGTGAGAAATCTGAGATTACCAACCTGAAATAATTGACATAAAACAGATGCTGGAGGTTCACTACAAAACTGAGGGGACAGTGGCTTCAAGCTCGCTACTGGTACATTAATTTTTATTCCTTTATCCAGAAAAAAGACCTCCAAATCGTCCTTAGGCGGCTGAAAAAGGTTGTCACATAAGAAAATATATAATTCAGACATTTGGACAAATTAACGACATTAAGAAACACGAGAAAGCAAGGATGCGGTGGGATGGAGACCGAAGGATAGACCAAGATGTAGATGGGTGAATATCAAGATGGACCTATGGGCGAGTGAATGTAAAAAATATTTTCTATTTAAATTTATTGAGGAATACTCTCCCAAAGTTTGCAATATTGTACATTCCGACGCTGCAATGTCGAAACATTAAATAAAAACGATTTTGATGATACATGTCAAAAATCACATGAACCAGATTAAACAAGATTTTCAGTAAACCAAGTTGTAATCCAACTTTGTTGATACAACCGGCCCTTAGAAGGCCACTAATTGTAGCCATTGATGATGGCCTATTAAGAACTCATCAACAGAACAAATTTATACACTTCCCCCAAAATGTCACAAACAAATATGAATCTACATGAAGAAAAAGTATGGAAAGACTCACATTTGTATCGCCAGTAACTATAACTCGTGACCATGTACATTCATGTAAACATGCATAACATAGTAGTGCACATTCACTGGAATCAGAAAATTTATGGTCAAAGTCTTCATAGTATGACCTCAGTTTTTCTGCCATACTGAAAAAATTATAAACTGATTTATAGATGTTTTATGTGAACACACAGTTAGTAGCAAATTTGTTTCACTGAAAATAGGATTATTTCCTTTAAAACATAATGTCATCTGTAATGATAATTTATCTGAATTAAATTGTACCAAAAACTTATTTACATTTATAATTTCTTTCCTTCAAAAGATCGCCTAAGTCTGATCATCCGTTTTTCAAACTATCAAAGTGTCAAATTGCATCGACAGATCATACTGTTTCAATACAAGAGCAAGACATGAACAAACCTCATATCAGATAAACATTGCGCGAGCGTATTTACTTACGTATTCCTTGCAAGACAAAAAGGTTGCGAGGAAACGAGACAACCATACGGAGTGCCGACGCTTAAAATATATGGAAAAACCGGAGAGCAAGTCGAGCTCGCATACTATTATCCAAATTTTAAATGTTTTAAGTCTAGAATTAAAAAAAGTGTATTTATGTTGAACAAATGAAGATATATGATACAAGTGTTGACAGCACCAGAAAGGGCAGCCATGGAAGATGGCCAGATAAATCAGATGCTGGAAGATGGTCCTTTTAGGAGTCTCAACAATCGACAAAATTGCATGCGTAAATGTTTTTTGCATGGAATTGCATGTTTAAGTATAAATGAGGCGAGAGTTGCGTGTTAGGACAAGAGTGGGGCTTTCTATCCTCTCTGCCTCCGCCGCAGAAAAATGCAAAAAAACGGCATTGTAGCAAGTTATTTGGGAAGTATTTAGATTTATTTTATTTATTTAAGTATTTAGAAAGTAGTACATTTTAAAAATATGTATTTAGGATATTGTGAATCAGGAATGCCATGTTAACAATGCCAATGATATCTTGTATATGTTACAGCGAATTTGCATTTTTAGTGAGACTACACTTTCACTAGTAGAAATGTACTTTTCCCGGTCGGGCAGAGTCTGGGCAGTGAAAACATCTAGATCAACGAATTCTCAGATTCACTACACATTATCCGTGAAAATGTATTTTGTATACGAATGCGCACATTACTCAAAGCATAGACAATATGTAGCGGTACCTGTTCAACCCTGTGCCATGTACTTATCGCCCGACCCAGAGTTTTGTTTATATTAACATAATAACAATCTCCGCGATATAAACAAAAGGGTCGAGCTAGGGACTTGGTGACACCACACCAGTCGGGCTTCTGCCGTAAGATCGGGCAGACTTCCGCACGTCATCTATTTCTTTGTTCGTCATTACATAAAATATTACTTGTACACTTTAACTTGCTTCCGGGGCCTATCTCCGGGAAGAAATAAACAGTAACAGCATATCGCTCTTTCATTCCATCGACCTACGAATCTTTGTACACGTAATTCTTAAAGCGTAGAAAGTATAAAGGCGGCACTTCACTAGGCGATTTTTATTAATTTTGCGGTCCTATTTTAACTCCTAAATTAAAATAGGACAGCGGCACCGCAAAACGAATACGAATCGCGAAGTAAGGTGTCGGCTGAAAGATCGCGCACTCGGGTTTTTTATGATATCTGACGACTGCCGGAACAAAACGAGGTTATGTCACCATGTAAATATTTATATTTAAAAGTGCGTCAAGTAACAAACACTCGATGCGAAAAATAAAAAATCAAAGAGATTCTAAGTCATAATTTACGTTTGAATTCATTCAGATTCTTCCACATTTCCAATTTTCTATCTTTTTATCAAAAATGTGTAATGTCATTTGCGCTTCTTGTTTGCGCTGTGTAAAGCACGTGTAAAGTGGGTGGTAGACGTACAACATGAAGTGTGCGGTTTTTAAGTTTGCAAACTTACTCGGCTCGACGTCGGTGACAGACGTGAAGCTTGCTCACACCGTATCATTTTTATGAGTTTAATCGACTGTCTTTTGAATTATAAGATGATCAGAATTTTGTAAGTGTTCGCGATTAAAATTTTAAAAATATATTACGTTTTAGTTACCAACCTAAACTAATCCAGTCCAGAAGTGTGACAGTTCGAGAAATAGAACTATCGCCACAGAATAGAGAATATTCTATCGCTCAAAGGATAAAAATTAGAAATACTGTCGCTTTGTTGTGACTTTGGACTAGGCTAGTGTAGAATGAGACACAAAACGCAAAATATATTTTGAAAAACAAGGTCCATGTGCCATTATAATCTTGTTATAAAATCATATAATGAAGAATTGGTGCAGCCGAAACTTTCAACATTTCAAAATGACTATTTTAATAATATCCGTTACCTACATAATGTTCATATGCACGGAAGAAATTAATAATGCAGTAAGAACCTTGTTCACGCAATAACTTATTAAATTGTTATTCAAGGCCCGGTTGTTTCAATTTGGATAAATAAAAGTTCGTTTAAAAGTATAGATTTTTACGGAAACGGATTTCAGACTTGTCAAATTTAATTTTTGACAGTTCGGAAACCAATAAATTCACTAGTAAGTAGAAGTTAAAATATTGTATTCATTTCTATTGGTGAAAAACTCTTTGAATATGATAAGAATGACCTTGAACATAATTTCTCTAAAATGCCAGTGAATGATGGACTCACTAGAAAAACAGATTCACTGTAACATATAGATTAAAATATTTCCTTCATCTTTGAGATAATTTTGAATACCTACTTAAGTCTTAAATGCTTAAAGTTTTGAATGTTAACAAAAACAATCTATATCATGGGTGTAAATAACATTAATCACAATCTATGGGTTAATCAGTTATATTTTACATTGAATTTACACAGTTCATGTAAGCCAAATTCTAATCATTATGCTTACATAGAATGTTATATTCGCCTTCATATGTTTTTCTGATTTTTATTTTATTAAATTTTTAATGAGCCTGGGGCCAAGACGCACCCGTGTGACGGAGCCCGACTGGGCCCAGGGTGCCACGGACGCACCCGTGTGTCTGGAACGTAATTAATTATTTCTCGATGGCCGCGTATCGAATTTGAAAAACGTAATTTTTTCCCAGTAGAGAAATCCCGTGGTGATCTGTCGTTCCATTTTCAACTCAAAAACATCACCGATTATATTTTAAATCAACAATCAAAACATTTTTCTGCCGTCAAAATCGTATAGGAAAGTTGTACGCATGTTGCCCAATTGAAATTCAAATACTCCATCGTCAAGGTCACGCCCAATGTGCGCGGGAAATACGATTTATTTTTTTCGATTTTCGATTTATTTGTACACATATACACAAATATATATGATATGTTTTGCGATATTTGTCAGTTTTTGTTGGTTTATGATTCAATCGAATACTAACAGTGATTTATTAAGAAAAATACACGCAATTTTGTTGCGTTTATTTGAAATGTGTGTGTGTGAAAGTGTATCATATTTACATGTTATGAGTGCGATGTTCCATTGTGTGCCGTGCCGTGCAATAAAATATACCACAAAGAAGAAGATTATTAGGTAGGCATCAAATAATAATAGTAGTGTTGTCTCTAATAAACAAATAAAAATGAATTATTATTTTTCGGAAAATGTTGCGCTGGCAACATTATCGGAATTCAAAAAAAGATTTTATTTTTACTTAAACGATAAAAAAATCATGGCATTTCAACACTTATGATAAAATAATATGAATGTGTTTTTTTTTAATATACGAATGTTTTCATGGTTTTTTCGTAAAAAGAAAAATCACAAAAAATTCAGAAAATCTCTGGCCCTAGTCTACTTGTTGCTACATTTTTTTTTTTGGCCCTAGACAGGTTAAATAAAGGTAAAACTACCCTATATACGAATTTTTACAACAAATAAACTACCTGCTGTGGGTGTCATCCCCGATAATATTCACAAAAAATTTAGAGGGTGTTTCCACATGGCTTACAAAACAACTCAGTGATTTCTTCATCGGGAGAGTTCGGCAAGGTGGCAAGCTTACGTGAACTGAAAATTAAAAGAAAATGCATAAAACATACGGCCTTCTTATTTCTTCAGACAATGAATTCTTCAGTACCATGTCGAAAAAACTAATTAACAACCAGAAACAATAATTAGATTCACTCACTCTTGTGCATGTTGGCTTTGTCAGGAGTGTTGGGGACGACTGCGGGAACCGTAACCTCTTCAGTTGGATCGCCTGCAAGATTTTTCATAACCAGAGCGAGATTTATCTGATTTCCGTTTATATTGAGTAAAACACCGTAGGAACCACTAACACTGCAAAAATAATATTTGCATGTGTAATAGCTTTCATTTTAATATTTAAAAGAGATTATTTCAAAAGAAATAATGAAACATGGATTATTTTGGTACAGATTGCAAACATAATTCGTTCTGGAAATGTTTCCGTTTTGTAATCCAATGCATCGTATACAGTGAACCTCACTTATTAAGTTCACTTTGAATAAGTTTCTCCGCAAATAATTTTAAATTCTTCGGTCCAGAAAAAGACCCATACAAATTGCAGGTTTTTTTAGGTTTAATATGTTTTTTGCTTATTTTCATTTCTCGCCTAAGAAGTAAAAAATATCTATAACGAAACTCAATTTATCCATACAAATAAACCTTCATAATACATCTTTCGGAATACTTTTTTTTTCTTTGGCATTCCGAAAAATTTATGTGATATTTTTTTCAATGAGTCTTATAAAATAACCAGCTTATTCTAAATTTTATATATCCAAGATGGTAATGAACTAGGAGTAATAAAATTATATAATAGGTAACAATTTTTTTTCACAAGAAAAAATGTTAAAATTCAAACCAAACTGTAAACCTGTAAACTCTCTTTAGCAAATAGTGCAAAGAACAATAATCTGGATAATCCTCACAATACAAGAGCTGCATCGGTTATACAAATATTTTGTATTATTTAGATAAAACCTTTTATAATAATACATTTTTCGAAACACTAAATTTTGTTTGATATTCCTAAAAATTAATAATGAGTGCAATAAAATTAGCTTCTTGACAAAAAGCGTAATATTTCAATAGGTGACACAATAAAACTTAATAGAAACGTCAATCAAAACTAAATCTAAGCAGTGAATGGCTCCCATGATATCTCCAAAAATGAAATAATTGAATTTCAGTCTGTTAAGGGGTTATATACCTTCTTTTTTTTTCAAAAATCGTTTTTTTTTTATTGCTTTATCTGAAAGTAAAACTCATTGAGAACATTTCTTCAAATTTTCATGAAGATCCAAGCAATAGATCAAAAGTTGCAGAGTTTCGAAGCGCGCCCCGTAACCGCCGCATGGCTGAGCAGATAGCGGTAAGGGACCGCTTAGCAGGTAGCGCTTATCAGGGGTCGCTCCGCCTTAACGGTAAATCTTTTGTTATTGTAGAAAGTTAATTACATGAGGTAGGTACGATGTTTACTCGAACGTGCTCCATTTTTGACCATACAAACACCCTTATAAATCAGTTGTATACGAACTTCTGAAGCGTGAGCATCTAAGAATCGAACATTTTCTTTTTTACAAAAAATCAGTATGAGTTCCCGACAAAAAATTACACGCGTAATTCGTGAAGGTAGTAAAAATTACAAATCGCGATCGAAAAAGAGGAAGCAAAATTTTAATCCTCAAACTGTGGAAGTGGACGAAAGTAGCTTCAGTGCGTCTCGTAAGAAATTAAAATTGAAGGACGATATTCATGTGCCGATTGATCATTCGGTGGAATATCGAATCATCAATTTTGTTCAAGTGTTTACGGCTATTTCACAGTACGTAAAATGCAATACGTGTGACGGTTCAATGCAATACGTGTGACGGTTCTATGCAATTCGCGCCTATAGAAATGCGAGGACTTGGATACAAAATCGCAGTAACGTGTGACAACTGTGAGCAGCGTAAAATAAATATGACCGCGGTTATTGATGGTGCGTATGAAATCAATAGACGTTTCATAATGACAATGCGATTGCTCGGTTTGGGGGCAGCGGGCTGTGAAAAATTTTGTGGATTAATGGATATGCCACCGTTTCTGAAACAAAAATCTTACGATGCCATCTTGAAACAAATTTTAACTACCGTAAAAACAGTATTTGATCGTTTTATTAGTTTTGCTGTGCGTGACGAAATGAAAAAAAACGAGGGTTTGATTAAAAAACATTTGACTGTATCTGGCGATGGAACTTGGAAGAAACGTGGATTCACTTCCTTGTACGGGGTCGCTTCTTTGGTGGGGTATTACACTGGGAAAATCGTAGACATTGCTGTGAAAAGCGCCTTTTGTAAATTGTGCCAAACTTGGGAGAAAAAAAGGACACTGCCGAGTATATAGAATGGTTTCAAACTCATGAACCTCAGTGCACATCTAATCATTCGGGATCAGCCGGCAAGATGGAGGTAGATGCTATACTGGAAATGTTCGGACGTTCCGAAACATTGCATGGGGTAAAGTACGCCAATTACGTTTTTCCTCTATAAAAAATGCGGAGCCATACGAGGACCTTGTCATGCAGAAGAAGGAATGCATTGGACACGTGCAGAAACGAATGGG
>JADDOH010016135.1:0-41319 GCA_016648135.1 Agrypnia vestita | reverse complement strand
AAAAAATTAAAACCTTCGAATTTCAGGGTTTTTATCACTTTATTTAACATGTTTTGAATCAAATGAATTTTTCGTAATCGATATGAGTTACTGTAATGATAGTCCAACGTTTTACAAAAAATAAGTCAGAAATATTGAAAAAAAAAATGCAAATTTTGATGTCGCCTATCTCCAAACTATTGATATTAGGTCATGATAGCTTGAACATTTTCGACTCATAATCAAGGCAGGAGTATATTCCTGCGAGGTTATTAATGTTTTACAAATAACCCTGTATATAAATCGTAGGTACATCTTCAATTGACGAAATCATCAAAATCTGTCTATTTTCAAAATGGCGATATAACGTAATAAGTCCAGTATTTATCGAGATACAGCGAAAAGAAAAAGTACTCGCCCATCTTTAATTGCTCCCCCTCCCCCTTTCTCCACTTTGGCACTCTACGACCGACAGATTCGTATTCAAGACGTAACAAGGAATCCATCGATACCAGTCGTAGGTATTTAGAAGAGTTGCAGTTGAATTTTTTTTGCTTATACTACAGTGAACAGCACTAAAGCGGTCAGCGGTCAAGACAGCACAAAAGTGATGTCTTGACCGCTGACTTTGTGCTTTATTAAAAACTAGTTTACCTGCGCGGCTTCGCACGCGTACCTAAATGTTTAGTAACTTTTAGTCATATTTTATCAATTTGTGTATTATTAACCTTAATATATTTATAACCTTAATATATTTATAAAACTTTTTGAGTTCTACAACTTTTCTATAAAAATCATTTAATTATCTCTTACCGTTAAGGCAGCGTTCGCAAAAAACGCATCGCTCGATCATTTTTTCGTCAACTTTACATAGTTGTAAAATAAGTCACCACGAAAAGCCCTTTCATTTGAACGGGATAATATGTAGCCTATGTCCACCCTGAAAATCCATTCTAAATATAGGTGAAAGAATTTTTGAAATCGAACGAGTAGTTTCGGAGATTACCTCCTACATCCAAATTTACAAACTATTTCATTCATAGGCTTAAAACCAACGATTCTCAAGTAAACAGACACACCCACATACACACATATACTCATATACACACTAAACACATCACATTTAAGTAATTTTATAGATATTATTGTAAGCGATTAACAGATATTTTTCAAACGTTTCTTTTTTTTCTTTGGAAAACATTTTCATTCATTATAAGCTTTAAAAAATAAATTAAAAAATTAAATAAAATTAATTTTATGCCATTTGCGTTCAAATGTGATAACTATACCACGACTTTCGAAATAAATTTGCAAGCGTTGTTCTGGCGTAAGTCTATTCGTTGCGAAAAGGCAAATCAAACTCAGCTCAAATCAACTGTTAGCTGTCAAATTGGCTGTCGCTGAAAAAAGTGTAGCCAATTCGAAAAACAAACCCCTAGCTGTATTGGCCTTTTAGTATTAAAAAAATGTCAACCGGTCGGCTAATGAGCTGGACCGATATAGGAACCATAGCTTATGGAACGGTTCTAGGTAAGCGGTGAGTCCGCCTTCATTTCTAATAAAGACAATCCCTTGATCATTACCACGATTTTTATGAGTTTTTTTTATTTATTTCAATGATGTATATCTCTAAAAAACACCGGTCTAATATATTTTTGTCGATTTTGTCGACGTGACGTTTGAGAGATGACTTGACATTTCTTAGGGTAGCGCATATTTTATCTCTCACTATATTTCCCATATCGAAGGAATAAGTATGATTTTAGAAATCAATATTATCACAGGATGAAACGATGAAATAGTTGTAATTATTTAAAGTTTTATTAATTTACTTAAATCACTGGACACAAATTTAAAGGGAGATCTAATCACCCATCTACGAAACACTTTATACTCATCTGTTGAATATTCGCACGTCTATGGTTGCACTTATTTCCGAATCTTTAGGTTCTCCCTGGTATTTCGCGTTAATCTATGACTCTGTCAATGTCAAAATTAGATTGACTCTCCACGCACGCTTCTATGGAATTTATAACAAGTCGCGTTCTAGAAATTTCTCGCGCACTTGAGTGAATAATCAATTCGCGAATGTTCATGTTAGTGGCACGTGAACATGCGCAGTATTGACCTTCTTTAGCCCTTGCATATTAGTGGCATGCGTGTACGCACATTGCTAGTAATAAGCATGCTCATTAGTGGCATGCTCAAAAATCAACCGCCGATTGATTTATGAGCATGCTAATGTCATTCACCATGAGAAGGGGTATCTTTTGAGCGTATGTGAACAGACTTGCTTATTTTGAGCATGCTTATGTCATTCGCGGCTAGTATAGATTATCAATGCGATCTTCTCTGTCCGCGACAGATGAAACAAATATGGCGCGTTGGGAAGATGATAAAACATTACTTTTCGTGACTTATTATAGGAATCACGATTGTCTGTGGAATACTCGGTCACCGCTATGTAAAAATAATATAACAAGAACAATGGTTCACTTGAATTTTCTATTTCAGTTTGCAAAGATTCAATTTTGTACTAGAGTTCCTCTCTATTCTATGACAAGAGCATGCCACTAGTAAGCATGTGTATTTAATTGTTAGCATTGAGCATGCTTATTTATGAGCATGCTAATAATGAGCAAGTGTGTACAGTTGTTGGGGCTTGCTAGTTTTGAGCATGCTAATGAGCATGCCAGTAATAAGCATAACTTCGAGTTCTTTTTAATATCTGCTAGACTGTTCGATGGCAGTATTGTCAGTTTCTTTTGAAGTAGATTCGACAGTGCTTTTTTTCATTCTTTCGAGTAACATTAATATTCAAAGGTTGTCGATCCCCCGTTCGCATGTGATCGAAACGGCCCAATCAGAGCAATCAAGCGACACTTTCGCAACGGTAAATTTTAATAATAAATTATATATAATGATCCCATCGCTGACAGCCAACAGCGCAGTCAATGTCAACATTGGGCGGGCGACAGAAATGGCGACACCCCCCAACTTCTCAATTGGCGATCTCCCCGTGTGAATGTGATCTCTGTGCTCACGATTGCAAGGGAGATTTTTTAAAATAAAAACTCGGTAATTTGTAATAATTATTTACTTTTTTTACCAAATACTACTCTTCAAGTTACTTCAGGGACATATTGACTGTCCCAGCCAATTGGAGCCGGTTTCTCTCCACGCTCCATCAAGGCGAACCCGACAGTCCGTGCTCTTACGTGTACCCATAAGCAGAACCTCTTATGCACAGAACTCATTCATTCAGCGAACATGCAAAGCATACAATGACCACTTCAATGACATATTTAATACCAACATCTCAGCTCTTAAAAATCGTATTTAAACCGCTTATATTATATTACTAGTTTCTATATCTTCACCGGATTAACTGAGACCGACCATCATCATACACATACCACAGCCAAACTCTCAACACTCTTTACACATACCCCCATATCTGTATACAACGTCACGCAGAGAATACACACGCACTCCACTCAGCCACAATCCCATACACCTCACTCCACTTCCCCCTCTAACTCCCACTCCTTTCCCTCTATTTAATATATGTTCTCTTTATTGCTTGATTTAACATTTTATGCCGTGGATCTCTATGATTGGTCTACGAATTACCCAATACGTCATGTATTATTATAATAAATTGTATACTGTTGAGATTCCCAAAATAAAAAAATAAATTAATTAATTAAAATTCAAGACGCTTGTGTGGAAAATCTTTGGTACGATAGAGTAAGGAATGAACAGATTAGACGTGAATGCAACGCTGGCTGCAGTGTGGTAGATGGAATAAAGAAAGGAGTGCTGAGATCGTCTGGTCACGTGGAACGTATGAACGAGGATAGGATGGTTAAGAAACTATATGAGGCGAGTGTTGAAGGCAACAGGAATAGAGGGCGTCCGCGAAAGAGTTCGAGGATGGCCCCGTTAAAAGCCGCAACAACCGTAGAACTTGTATGAGAAGATGTACGAACGTGGCCGAAGCCAAAGTGGTGTGCCAGGATAGAAGAGTGTGGCGTCCGATCCTCTCTGCCTACCCCTGCGGGGAAACGGCGTGATGGTTAGTTGGTTAGTTAAAATTCAAGAATGTACTATTTTACTGCCGATGTACTATTTTATTACAATATATTGCACAATTTTTCAGCGTTAATATCACTTACACAGCGTAACGTTCACGATTCCACCCACGATTAGGGAATGCAATCCCGATCCCGCGAGATCTCGAGGCATTTTACGAGATCAATCCCGAACCGAAAAGTCGGACGGGATTATCGGGTTTGATCAGAATTTTTTTATGTTTTGTATGTTTAATTGTATATATGTCTACAGAGCTTTTAGTAAGTACTTAAAACTTATGTTCATGTCACATTCAAATAATGAAAATAGCTTTGAATAATATTTGCTGTATTTTATCAACCTAACATAGTAATAAAAACTACTACTAGTTAGTAGTTTTTACTCTACTACATTGACTGATTGATGTTTGGAAAAACGCCTACAAAAACTTTAATGCAATGATTAATAATGAACATTTTATTAAAATTGCTGATATAAAAATGCAGGGCATTGTCGTTAATTGCTATTCAGCTCTATTAAAAAAAAAAACACAAAAATTCTAATCTCGAGGGATTCCGAAAGGGCCGAGGAATCCCGACTCGGGATTGCATTCCCTACCCATGACGGATCAAACATCTCTCAAATTTGGAAAATTATATATTAATCTAACTAGCTAACTTTATTTAATACTACTACCACTACATAGACCATTTTTAATATTTTGTTTTGCTGTCGTTGGAGTCTGTTTAGGTTAGTTTTGTTTCCGGTTCCCCAGAAGGGTATCAAATATCCTATTCTACTCTTGACGTATGCCTGGTACATCAGAATTTTTACGGTCTTCGGTGTGATTTCGTGAATTTTGTGGAATAGGCTGGTCAGTTTGGTCAGTGAGTCAATTACTTTGTCTATTTGAAAGGTCCATTTGAGATGTCTGTCTATGTTGAGTCCTAAGTATTTAGCATTTTCTAATTCAGTGAGTGTTTCGTTGTGTATTTTTACGTCCATTTTAAGTTAATATAGTTACATTTTTGAGCATTTAAAGTTAGGTCGGCATAATAAACCCGAATTTTACCCTAAAAACGATATTTTAAATTCAAACGCCCGCCATTTTGTCAAAAATGTATATTTTCAAAAACCCCTACATCAAAGACTAAATTACAGTGTCAATTTTGATAATCTTTTTGGTTTTTTTTATTCTGATGATTACAGATAAAATGGGAGTGGTCACCGCGGAGGACCTTTTTTTTTCGGCAGTCGATAAAACCCAAGAATTTTCCGCAAATGTTGAATATTTTTTTATAATTTTATACGCAATATTTAAAGTATGTACTTTCATGTAGAAATGATACGAATATCATAATTTATATAGGTTTTCTTAAAAAAATTCCCCTTTTCGCGCTTCGTATGTAGGTATTCCCTAGTGGCGTGCAGCGCATACAAGCAAAAAAGCTGTGCATTAGTAAAGATTCTGGGAAACAAATATTAATTAAATAATCCTTATCTTATGAAAAAGTTGATTTAAAATTCTAGCCGTAATTCGTTTTAATAATGAAATATTGTTTATAATACTTCTTGTATAGTGCAGTTATTTTTGTGGATTGAAGCTACTCAAAATAGCTCATTATATACAATTAAAAAAAATTAAAAATGTGTGTACCCTTGTAGGTATATTCGTATACATATATTTTTAGTATAGGTATATAGTCCGTCACAGCATAACCTAAGTTTATACCCACTGCACGCCAATGGTATTCCCCCTTAATATATATACCTCTAAAAAACATCCTAAATTGCAATCATTTAAACTTTATCGAACGCGTTTGTGCGTATCCACGCGGACGTGTGTTGTCTGAGTCTTGGCGGGCCATTACCCAACTCATCACATCCTCGGCGCGGCCCACATCCATGTGGTGCAGAACAGATGTTGAGCCGTCGCAGAGTCATTATCCACCTTCAGGTTCAGTGACCCAAAAATGTATGCCAAACTCAACTGGTCCGGCAGGTAAGAGCAGGCCATCATAATCGGCATCTACGTGACGACGCTTCATCTTCGGCTACCGTTCCACTGATGGGTCCAGCGAGTGCATTCTACATTAATTTATTTCTTTAGTTTACTCATAAATGCTTTTGTGGTGTCACATGTGGACTACTGTAATAGCATTTATGCTGGACAAAATTCCAGCTGGATAGACTTCAGTCAATTCTTAATGCGGCAGCAAGAATAGTATACGGAGCATCAAAATTCTCGCATGTAACATCCCTTTTGCGTGAACTACATTGGCTTCGTTTTCTTCAAAGAGTCATGTTTAAGTTGTGTTGGTTAATGTGCAAGGCGACTCATAATATAGCGCCTCTGGATCTACAAGAACTCTGCATCCTAGACGACTTAAATAGTAGACGCCAAACTCTGAGGTCAGCCAGTAGTTCAGCTGCAGGAAGGGTTGTAGAACCGACCATCCACAACCAGAAGACTAAGTTTAGTGAACGGGCATTTGCGGTGGCAGGCCCAAAGGCGTGGAACTCTCTTCCCTCCTAAATACGGAATAGTGCATCAGAAACAGTTTTTAAAAAAAGACTTAAAACGCACCTTTTTGTAAAATCCTTTCCATCAAATTAAATACTAGTGTAAGACTAAACGATGTTAGTGTAAAGCGCCCTTGAGATGATTTTTTTTACGAAAATGTCGATATAGAAATTATCCATTATTATTATTTATTATAGGTCAAAATGTCCTAACTTACGTCTGTCAAACCTGGGCGACCACTAAAGCCCACGAAAGAAAGCTAGAATCTTGCTAAAATGCTATGGAGAGAAGTATGTTGGGGAAAAAACAGATGACAGATAGAATAAGGAATTCAATAATCAAAGAACAAACAAAAACGAAGAATGTTAAAGTATCCATCAGAAGGCTTAAATGGAAATGCACTGGACATACAATCAGGGGAAGAGAGAAAAGGTCAAAAACAATAATGTATTGTTTCACAAGAGACAAGAAAAGGAAACGAGGCAGGCCTTCTAGAAGATGGGTGGATGAGATTAAAGCTACAGCAGGTGGCGCGTGGACCAGAATAGCAAAAGATAGGGAGGAATGGAGAAAATTGGAGGAGGCCTTTGCCAAAAGGCATACAGACGGAACTGCCACGGTGTGACAGTCTAACTGATCACAAACATGTTGATGTCTGAAAAAGGGCTATTATTATGATGAATGTCTATAGGTATGCGTAAATTGACAGGTCGCGGGAACTCGCATAATGGGACCAGCAGCTCATTTTTCTGTCTTCTGATTGGCGGATATAAAATGTCATCAGTCAGTCGGTAACTGATGGGGCTATTGGTGTCGTCATCGTCGGTTCAGTCAAGAGTTGAAAAGGGGTGTCAACCTTATGACGCTTGTCAGATTTCCACCGGTCGCTAACATGGTATTACGTTGCTGTCAGTTATAGTATTGAAGTAAAGGGAGTGAATCGATGTGACCCGAGGAATTCCTATCTTATTTTTGCTTTTGGTGTTTAGTTTATAGAACTCCGTATTTATATTAAAATTCACAATTAATATCAATAGTTATGGGGATACGCGATACAGAGCTAGCATTACAGTAACTTAAATCGATTATGAAAAATTCATTCGTAGAAATCCTCTCACATTCCACGCATATGCTTAGATTATGATAACCTTTTGAATTATATGGTATTTGTAATACTAAATATGAAGAGTATCGTCATATGGTGAGGCAGGTACTAGATACTCGTCCCCCTCTCTGATCATGTATATTATATACATTACGAACCCTTTAATGTTTTTAAAATAAATTAATATAATAAAATTATTATAAATTAATGTATATTATAGAAATCTCACAGAGACGAAACTGTATTTCTTATGGGAAAGTAGGTATAGAAGTCATTTGGGTGTACATAGGACTTATGACCTATCTTACGGTTGGCTTAAATGACTTATATACCTACGTTTCCATAAGAAATACAGTTTCGTCTCTGTGAGATTTCTATAATATACATTAATTTATTAATAATGTCTCTGTGACATAAATCCAGCACTGTTCTGAAAGATTTGAACAAACTCAAAATATTCTGAATTATAAATTGACTTACCTGTATCATCCTTTAATTGTGTGAGACTTTTAATTAAAATAACTAGCAATTTTGAGTCTGATTTTGCAAAACATTTAATAGAATACGACAACACATTTAATATTAACACAGGTTTAAAATTTTTAAATTTTAATTATAAGATCCCACAAATAAACAATCTATAAATACTTGAAATAAGGAAAAATGTTAATATTAATTCAAATATAATAAATACACAGACAAAATTTTTGCATAATCCAATATTGAATATTTTTCCACTTAACATTCCATCCTCTCCAGATGACCCATAATAACTTTTAGTACAATAATCCTGAAGAAGAGAAAATTGTTTTCGAAACAGGTAGATTGTTTAATCTAATAAAGTGGTGAAAACAAAGTGATTTGTGTTTTATTTTAATAAGAATATCACCACACAGTTCAAGCCTTCATACAAAAGAAAAAATATTTTTCGAACAGTTACATTTAATTATTTTTTCTGTATTTTGTCCTACCAAGCCATTAGTCTCCCTGTTGGATGACCGAATAAATAAATAAAATATCTCCATAACTCATGTTGCTTCGACATTTTCGGCCCACAATCAAGGCAGGAATCCACCTGTAAAGTTTTTTGCTACTGGCTATGAGACCCTATATATTATTTTATGTTACACAACGATTTATCATACATATTCCTGAATCGTATACACGTACAATGTCTTCATTGTACACGTCGCCTGTTACACATACATGTATACATACTGTAGACACTGCACATAAAAAGATAAATGGGATCACGTCTGTCCTCTTGTTATCTCGCCGCGTCATTATCTCTGACCCTTTTCGCGGGAAAATTGTGGGAATCTGTGCTCTGTCGGCACGGCAGTTTATCGCGACATTTTGTCTTGCCGTGAAGTAGACATGGAATGCCGTCTTTTATGGTCGCGGCTCACCGATGTCCTTCCAGAGGCACGCAACACACTGGCGAAGGGAAAAACTACATTTCAAAATGAAGACTACAACACACACACGTTCACCAGTTTGAAGACTACAAAGTGTACACTACAATTGTGGTAAAAACTACGCGAAGTGAAGTAATTGTGGTACTACGAAATTGTAGTACTAGAATGCGACCAGTATAAATTGGCGTGCGAGGGAGGGCGTCCCTGTCGCGTGTAAATTTGTTACACAATACATAATGTACAGAATGTCCGGTGAACGGTGTCGAAGCCTTTAACAGAAATTTGGTCGGGCAGCACTAAAGAAACCATGCAGTAATGGCGGCCGTTCTATCTGTCAAATTGTCAGATGCTAATATCGGTCCATTATTCGCGTTTTCAGCTTCGCAAAACTTTAATACTTCATTGGCAATTTTTCTTGCACCATCCCAGACCGTTAAGGATGTTTTGGACATAATAATTCAGTGTATATTGGTAATCAAGATGTCACAGCTCCCGAGCAAATACAAAATTGAACTGAATGACAGGGCGAGGGGTTACCGCCGGGTGCGGGCGGGGCGGATTTTAGTTCCAAATTCGCCGCACGCCAATTTACGTTGGGCAAGCAATAATGAAATGAAGTAATGAAGGAATTGTAGCATTAATGAAGTGAAGTAAAGAAATGAAGTAATTGTACTACAAAATTGTAGTACTAGTGAAGTACTTATATTTTTTCCCAAATATATGAATTTATGAATACATCGAAATATTTCGGTAAAATAATAATTTGGCGAGCTAAAAAAAAAATTTCGCCAACCAGATTTCTTCATTCGATCCCAAATTTTTTTCAAACCATGGGGGGGGGTTGTTTCGATTTACAAAAGTTTCTTCATCATCTTCTACATCAAGTTCCCAAAAATTTCACATAAAAAATGTACTATTTGAAGTATGTGCTCGTACTTTCGATAACTTTGAAGTGTGTGTACTTTGTAGTGTTCGCTTTGAAATGAAGTGTACTATTTGAAGTATATACTTTCAATAACTTTGAGGTGTGTAGTTTGTAGTGTGCACTACACTTCAAAACGTGTGAAGTGTAGACTTCAATGTAATGTAGTGCTACATTGTAGTAGTGAGTACAGAGCGGAAGCATCAAACACCCACCGAAGCGGAGGCATCAAACGTAATCAGGCGCGTATCTTTTAATTAGTGAAATCTGAATTTTCTTTGAGAATTAACCCAGAAACAAACCAGTCTCAATCTACATTTTCTGGAGGAGTAACATTGGGTTAAGAATTTTTCATATTCATCTTCAATGGTGACGCCACCCACCGCACAGCGATCTATTAGCACCAACGTTAAGTAGACAAAACGGTAAAATTTCATCTCATCATAATAATTTCGTTGACTGTCCATCTGTCCGTAATTTCGCTCGAATTCACAGCTAAAAACGGAATTAAACGGCCGGAGATGGGGCTTGAACCCCGGGCCAGCAAACCCGAACCGGCCGCAACTTGGCGATGTAGCTACCGCCGAGCCTGGGTTACCGATCAAAAATACAGTACATATAGAGCTTGTCAAAGATGCGTACCATTTCATGTTCCGCCCAGCACAAACGACAGGGTTTAAAATAGTACCATTAACTGCCGGCAGAGGTACAGCTAGTATTTTTAATAGTAATAAAAACACATCATATTATTAGAGGCGCGATATGGCGAATCTCTGAGACATGATATCACTCTCCGAAAGCCGAGAGTTTTCTCAAAAGTGGGAACATAATCTGTATCCTAGAGACAGAAAAAACCCTTTCGCTCATTCCTTTACCTCATTCGCAGATACAGGCAATTATACAGATAAATTTTCTCGACATTGTACTATTTATGATGTTTTTGAAATGCTTATTTATAGTAAAAAATGTATTTTCAACAAAATATACCCAATCTCATAATATATTTCGAGTATGTAGGTTAGAAGTCTTTTCAAGAACGCAATGCATCAATTATTTGTGTCAAAAACATGCTAATGTCATTAAAAATATGTTAGGAAGTGCATACTGAAAATGACTAGTCAGGAAATGACATGATGATGATGATGCATAATTTATAAATATAACAAACACATCCTTTTTCCGTGGGAATCGCATTTCCGGCATTGAATCCTTATTAAAACAGTCATTCAAACAGCTTGCCATGCGTTTTCTTATTTATATAAAGTAAATTAACAAAAATGCAGTAACCATCATTGTCTGCGAAGCGTTACGTGCAAGCAAGGGAGATATGCAATGACAATGTTACTAGTGAATGCTAATTTTATTGAAGACAAGTATAAAATGTTTTAGGGCAGTACAGTACTTACAGTAGACTTACGCAATAGTATCAAACCTTAAATATTTTCTGTAGATGTACACCATAGTAGGCAAGAAGGTTTTGTTATTATGACTTTTGTATTCGGGGGATTTCGGCAGATAATAGGTAATACAGGTACAAAAATACGTGTAAGTAAAACGTTAAAATATAAGGTATCAGGTAATATTTATTTATTTAACGCCCTTATGGGCTTTTACAAAATATAAAATAAAAAAATCACATACGACAGATATGCAGTTAAAAAGATTCAAGTACAAGGTTACAGTTACAAGTAAAAATCACGAAAGACAGATCACAAGATTACAGTACATTACATATAATAGAGTAAATTATGAAGTGAAAAAGAGAAGTTTAAACAGGAAGAAGAAAAATAAAAATTTATTCATCCATTACCATTTAGTTGAGACGTAAATAATTGTTTCAATTTAGTCCTATATATACACAGTTATACTATCAGCAAAAATGTCGACCACCTAAATAAATAGTTAAATAGTGGCCCGAATAAAATATATAAATTCAGATTTGTTACTATAACGTAAACGACATGATTATTTATAGAGCTGCAAAGCGTCTGGCAGAAGAAATGACTTGAGAAAAGCGTTTGGCAATGATGAATACGAGTGTATAGTACTGTCCCGAAAAATATATTAAAAAATCAGGTTCGTTATTTTGTACCCGTTATCTGCCAAAATCCCCCGAACTCAAATGTCATAATATCCAAACCTTCTTACTAACTATAGCGCACATCTACAGAAAATACCATAACGTGAGTCTGGCGGTCGCTGACTCTTAAGTCCACATGGTAAAGAGGAGAATTTGAAGAGAAAAAAGGGGTTATTTCTCAACGATTTTGAACATCATTTTGAACATGGACAATTGAAATCTAAGACTGGTCGTATACTTCACTGTTTAATCTTCCGTGCATATAATGATGAAGGTGCATCTCAGATCTTTCCACAAAGATTAAATGAAAACAGTGAAAGTATTTCCTCGAAAGGTAATTGCTTGCAATTTTGTGTCTGCGAAATTTACCGTGAAATCAATTTCGACTGGTTTCTGAATTCCGGTGATGCTGTTAATGCAGCGAATTGCGAAATTGAAATGTTACGTAAATTAATAAAATTATTTAATGCACATAAAAAAATCGGTAACTTTCATTCAATAAATATTGGATTGTTCCGAAATAATGGATGATATTAATATATTTTTTTTAACAAACAAACCATCAACAGGTCATTATTGACCCTAATAATTGATACTAGAGTGACATTTGAGTAGAAAGTATAAACATAACTACACAATACACTTTTTTATGATGAATAAATAATGTCTTAACGGTAAAAGAAATCGCAAATAATACTCGGAGTAAAATAAAGATAGACGCAAATCAATAAATACAATTTAGGAATGAGTTTCAGATTGAGGCTGGCCATCCGTTTTTCAAACTGTCAAAGTGTTGAATTGCGTCGATAGATCGTGCATTTCATTACGAGAACAGGACATCAACAAACCTCATATCAGATAAACATTGCACGAGCGTATATATTTACGTATTCCTTGCAAGAAAGAAAGGCTACGAGAAAACGAGACAACCATAAGGAGTGCCGATGCTTTAATTAACGTGTACTTTTAGACATGAATTAAAAATCGGGCATCATGTACCAAATAGCTAGCAAGGGGTGAAGGAACCACTTCTGAGTGAACAGTACATCGTAGATTATTCATAATTACGGAAATAATAATTAATTAATGTGTAATCTGAGGTATAAATTTAAAATCGGACATCATTCGTATCAAATAGCACGCATCTTTAATTTAGCAAGGGGTGAAGGAACCACTTCTGAGTGAATAGTACGTCGTAGATTTAGAAAGTTAAGGAAAGAAGACGTTAATATGAAGAGGGTCGAAGAATGCTTTAGTGGAAGCTAACTCATGGCAATCACCTATGACTGACCGTAGGGGTTAGCACTTAGCACAGCTTTCACCTTTTCAAATACCTCGATGATTATTTACGGCAAAAACATCATTCATCAGCAGCAGAAATACTTTTAAAGAAATCTTGAATTCCAATTCGCCCGAGCCTTATTCTATACACATAAATAAACTTCAATGGTCATGCTAAATGAATATATTTTCGATATTATATCATTTTTTATTACATTGTACTGTATGTTTCCCAAAATAAAATAAAACTCAGGCGAATTGGAATTCAAGAAACGCTTGTGCATTGGCTGTAGGTGTGGAGAATCAAACGTCCTTACTTTATTTATTAAGGTTTAAGTGACTAACTTTCCATTACATCCTTTCTCCGCAGGGGTAGGCAGAGAGGATAGAACGCCACATTTTTCTGTTGTGGGACCAGAGATGTAACTTATCTAAGATACAAGTATTTGTTAGATACATTCTTTTGTTATCTTAGTATTTTGTGAATACTAATATTCCTGAGATACTTTTTTCCAATGATGTACCTATAATGAGACCTCATCTAAGAAAAATTGGCGACAAAATGTTTGAAGAACTGGTTTTACTTAAGTTTTATCGTCACATTGGCGCGATCAACGCGATTTTTTCGTAAATAATTCACGTAAAAAAATAAACTTACATTCAATGAAATGCGTTTTCTTACAAAAAGATTTTATCTTTAGAAAGTATTTGGAAGATACGTATTTTGTATCTAGTATTTCAGATATCATTCCAGAAAGTTATTTGTATCTGGTATCTGAAATATTTGATTTTAAATTGTCTTGCATTTTTTACAGGCTATCTTGTACATCACTGCGTGGGACATCACTCTTGCCGCGTCCACTCTCATACATGTTCTCAGGCTTTTACCTTTAAGCTTTAAGGGCCGTCCTATAACATTTAGTTTACTTGATCATGCCAGATCTTTCGCGAACGCTTATAACAATCGCCGGTGTATTTTCTTTACCATCCTCTCTCTCCCACTTGATCAAGCCTTCTCACCCTAGATTAGAGTAATACGGTTTATTTAATAAAAAGTTATGTTTATGTTTTGAATTTGAAGGTTAAAATCGGTCATTTATTTTTTTCCGGGGTGAGTCAGAGGGAGGTGTTCTCTAGTGGAGATGTGTAGGGAATATGATTTTTTTCATGGCTCCATGTGATTTCTGGCTATTCCCCATGTTAAAAATGGACCCGATTTGAATCAAGTGAAGACGTTGTGTGGAACGCGATGGCCCAGCTGAACACTTTTCCAAAATGTGTGTTCCAGAATTGTTTCCAATAATGGCGGGAACGTTCGTAGAAGTGTACCTATTACCAAGAAGAATACGTAAAGTAAGTAGATTGCAGTGGCGTGCAGCTCATACAACCAAAAAAGCTGTGCATTCTGGGAAATAAATATTAATCAAATAATCCTTATCTTAAGAAAAAGTTGATTTACAATTCTAGCAGTAATTCGTCCTACGGCTAGAAGTTTTATTTCCGACGTTTCTGTACCTAACTTCATGTCAGTTCTTAATTTATCTCACTTGTTTGCGCCGAACAAATTTGTTCCATAGATCTAGTCAAGTCGAGAAAAAACTCGTCCTGAACCGTGTATTTTGACTTATCTCTATGTCTGCGAGTTTTTTGTAATAGACAAGTAAATTTTTCATGGAATAGCGTGTTTCTTACGCTAGGTGAGAACTGCGCGCACGTCACTTGCAGAAATGATATTTTCTTACAAATTCCGCCCAAAACTTTTATTTCTCTTTTCTATGGTAAATGTTAATACCATCTGTCAAATTTAATCATAATGATTATTTACGACGACATTGCCATAGATGATATCAAAAAATGTTTTGATTTATTTTTGTGAAAAGAAACGCTTATCTGAAATTAGTATTATTCCCGATTTAATTATACATAAATCGTCTTCGAAATATATTGGAAATCTTTGCTGTGTTACCTATATTTAAAATATTTATTTATTTAGAAAATCTTGTTTACAATACTTCTTTTATAGTGCAGTTATTTTTGTGGTGCTACTCTGAATAGTTCATTATATACAATTTTAAAAAATCAAAAAATGTATATACCCTTATAGGTATACGCATATATATATATTTTTAATATAGGTATATAGCCGGTCACGGCATAACCTAAGTTTACACCCACTGCATGCCACTGGTAGATTATGTATGAATAAATGTGTACGTTCATGCATAATGTTCATGCTCGTACAATAATAAAAGTTATTTCAAAGTGTGACTCTAAATTAAAACACGCCTTGCCAATAATTGTCATGTTTAATATCAATCAATAAAAAAGATATAAATATTTAGGTGGTTAACACGCTAATGTGTGAGACGTCCTCTAAACTTTTAAACGAAGTTCAAGGATAGTCGAAAGGCAACAGATGGCCTCATCGTCAGCATCGAGTCATCGACCCACGCAAAACATGGTAAAAGTCGACGAATAATTCTTAGTATTTTTTATGAAATAACACTTTATTTGTGTATATAAATCACTAACTAACTCACTATAAAGCAGATCGGTCGTAACCACAATAGGCATTTGCGAGGTCGTGAAGAACAAGATGTGTCTTGTTTCTTTAATCTCAAATGACGAATGCCGAATGCCGATAGACAAACTGAAGAAACTTCTGTGTTTAGTTTTCTGGGATATTCTGCCGTGTATATGTGACCTCTCAATGGGATCCGAAACGTCGGCCAGAGAGGTCACATATACACGGCAGAATATCCCAGAAAACTATGCACAGAAGATTCTGAACGACCGTGAAAACCGAGAACATTTTCAAACTGAAGAAAGTTTGGCGAGACAGCAATGAATTTTTCATAATCTAAGTTACTATAATAATAGTTCAATATTTCTGACTTATTTTAGCAAAAATTTGAACTATCTTTATGAAAAATTCATTTGCTTCAATACAACTTAAATAAAATGATAAAAACCTTGTAAAAAGAAACTTTTTTCAATTTATGCAAGGTTTTTGTCATTTTATTCGAGTTGTATTGAAGCGAATGATTTTTTTATAAACGACATAAGTTACTGTAATAATAGCACAACATTTCTTTGATCTATTTGTACATTCCCAGCGGTCGAAAATAAACATCACTTTTTTCACGCTTGCGAGAGGTCATGTTATTAGATTTAATTTGAAATTATTTTATAAGAGTTGACACTTTTAACGAACAATACGTATTACAAAACAAAAACTACACGAAATGAGCACCTAACCTTATTAATAACCCAACGAAACTAGATGAAAGAACTCATGTTTTGCTGTGAAACAAGTAACAATTTACAACTTGAGAACTCAACAAATCCATTCGTTCAGTGTTAGGGAAATCCCCGATAATAGAGTGCGTCCTCGGATACCCGGTGCATACGAAACCGTAATTTTCGTTGCGTTCAGTTATAAATAGTCGTGATGATATTAATTTCTCGGCGACATTTTGCTCGACGTAAAGTAGCAAAGACGTCCGGTATTCCTATGAGTGTTGTCGAGGTCGCGTCCGCAGCTGAAGCGCACATAATGCTAGCTGTGTTGTATGATCTCAATGCGAGGCTGGCTGAGAACATGACCACTGTTTCAGAGTTCTGTCACGAACAGATGCCTTGCCCCACTGCGTGACTTCATCCCATTAGAATTTAATTTGTGATGGTAATTTATTAGAAGCTACGAATATAATAACCTCTAAATCTATCAGCTGCTATTTTCTGCAACAAAGTGCTCCGATCATCATCATCCAAGCCGGTCCCTCATGAATGAATCCATGTATTCACTAGGGGACAAATTATCTCTCTACATCACGCGCGGCACAGAGTCTACGTGACGTTGCAACGTCGCGCACAACATAGCGGGGTATTTCTACGTGCCGCGGAAACGTTATGCCATGCGCACGGTACTCGAGCGAGCTCACGGGGACATCGGGCTGCGCGTCAGTATCACGTGATATGTTTATAAGTGAATGCGCATGCGCTGAATCTGTCAACTGACACCTCATCGCCGTACAATTTTGTGGGACACTTCAAACCGTGAATATAAAAATAAAATGAGGTGAGGGCCGACAGCGTTCCTTAATATTGTCTTGCTTGGCTATGGAAGGCCCGATTATTTGTAATAAATTGTCAAAATCAGTTGTTGTCATTCGAGTGAAATTGACAAAAGATCGCTTAGAATATCCATCCTTCTTTCTCTTTGCAGTACATAATTTCGCACCTACCACCTTTTTCTCCTCTTACGTTTCGATAAACTCGTTAAAATAAATAAATACGCAGCTGTCATCCTAACCTCGTAGGACGGCTAGTGTAAACAGATACGCAGCTGTCAACATAACCTCATCGGGCGACATTTCCGCCGTTTCCGCGACAAGTGATACGCGAGTCCCGGTGTGTACACGTCAAATGACCGCGTCATTGTCCCCGAAACATGAGCGTAGATGTTTATGCGGCATGCCGCGCGGAATGTTTTGCGACTTGTCCCCTAGTGAATACATGGCTTGAGGATCGTGATTAGGGCTTCTGACTGATCGGGAATTGATTCCCAGGAATACACGGGGTTTTCGATGCATCGAATCCCGGGAATGCTTATTTTGAGTCCCGGGATTCGTAATAATTTTGGGAGAGTGTAAACAAAACAATGAAAAGCGTTATTCGTATTTCTCACGGGTGGTGAATCGTACTATTTTCTGTTTATAATATTTTGGTCGCATCCTGCGTTCGATTGTTTATTTATCTATTATTTATCGGTTCTTAAACATTCTACAAGAATCATGGAATAGTTTAATATAAATAAATCATGAACCTTCCGTGTTATATTGGAGTGATAAACTAATTAAAAAATAATTTATGAATGCCAAATTATAGGCCGACGACTTGGTACATATTATATTTGAAAACATATGATTGTCAAATATATGAACAAAATTAAGAAGCAGGCTATCAAATGTAAATTTGAACATTTTGGTATTTTTTTAAATGCTGTTTTGCTTATATTTTTTTTAATGTGTGTACATTTCAATAAATTTCACTATTTCATTTTTGTTAATATAATAAATAAAAGATGATTGTTAATTTGACATACAATATATTTAATAAAAATAAGGAAAAAAATTCTAAATGTTTTTTTTTATATTTAGAATTTTTAATGTATTGTATTTTTGTTTAGAAATAGTATTTTTTGCCGATACATTTTTAATTTATAATAACAATTTAAATGAAATAAAATAAACAATGTTGATAAAAAAACAAACATAAAATATATATTTTTTTAAATTATCAAGATAAACGAGACCCAGTATCCCGGGAACGATCAGGAACTGCGAATCGAGTCCTGGGAATTAAAAAATCCGGGAATAGAGGAACCCTAACCGTGATCTTCATAAGTTCCCACCCTCTTGACTATTCTTCTTCTTCGTCCTGCAGACCTTAGCGCTGTCACCAGAGAAGTGACTGAAACTTTTACCACTTGGTCGGTCCAACTAGTGGGGGACTTCATCTTCCTCTTCGACCCTCACAATAAGCTTCTCCAGGCTATTTTATCTTCTAGCAAGAAGTCGAAACTAGGGATGCATCGATACGCACTTTTGCCGATACTGATACCGATGAGTGGTTGTCACTCCATCTTAGCTAACGAATAATTGATGCATTAACAGATAATTACTTTCAGATTATTACATGAGTAGCCGCTTGATGTAATGGTCATGAAGCTCGCCTAGTGATCTGGTGGTCAATGGTACGAGCCCCACTGTAGGACACCAGCAATTTAGTTCTATTTTCATAGCACAGGCTTTTGGCTTAGTTTGAGAATTGTAGGAATAATGATGCGACTCGTATTCCGTGTTCGGAATGAAATTATGAAACGCGGGGATTCCACGAGCGAAGATAAATTGTGCCGCGTTTAAACATGGACGAATTAAGCGCGAAGATGGCGCGTTTACACATGGATTGTCTGTGGTAAGAAATTCAAAATGTATAGGTGTATCGGCAAATTAATATCGCCGATTCCGATATATCGGAAAACCCACGATATCGCCGGTATATCGCTATTGGATACATCCCTAGTCAAAACCCAAATTTTACGTTTATCGATGCATAGTCCGTTCACTTTAGGAAAGCCACTTGCATTAGTGTGAGTAACAGTGCGTTTACAAAATCCTGCAACATTTTTTTTTTTGAGTAAATGACACGCAAAAATTAAACAAACATTATTTTAATTTCTAAAACTAAAATAAACATAGGTACAAGTATTATAAAAAAACCATTCCGTTTTCAAAATTAATAAATTGTTATTAAATAAAATGAAAACATTGACTTCATGCTTTTTTAAATAAAATACTGTAAATTGGATTTATTTTAATATTTCAGTTTATTGAAAATTAAAACTAATAAATGAATTCATTACCTGCTACATCGCATATATCACTGGTATTAATCATCATTCAAAATATATAATTCCCTATGTAACAATGTCCGTCACCAACGCTACCAGAATGCTCAAATAATAATGTGATATAATATAACAATGAGGTATAAGAAGCAAAAAAGCATAATTCTCTTTTTACAATGTCCAACACTAACGTTATCAAGACGCTACTCTAGATGGCGCTGTTCTCCCAGCAGTAACTAGCTGCCGAAATATATAACAGAAGAACTTCATTTTTGATGGGTTATAGCTAGTTTAAAATAAATAATATATAAGCCGGTTTAATAATATAAATATGGTATAAAATGGTTTCAAATTCTTTTGATTAATTTTAATCAATAAGATAAACTATTGTCGTTTGTATCGGACTCCGAATCCACATCTAAATTTATATTAAATTGATTTAAGTCTGTGGTCACCGTATCGTGATCTTGCAGTCACCGTATCTTTAAATAAAAAATATTAAACAGAGAAACGACCGCTTCGCGTGACTGCCAGTGTGATACTGAAGTGGCCAATGGAGTAGCTTTAAAAAAAGTATAACACTACACAATTTACGTGTTACAGAGGGTATCACTCACACTAATGCAAGTGGCTTTAATGAAGTGAACGGACCCTACCTATCTATACATTCTTTTGATCACTTTTTCGCCGCATGTTTTTCCGAGATCATTATTATAAGATTTTTTATTAGAACGCAAGCTAATTTGTTCTTACATCGAATAACGAAACATCCAGGGCAGTGGTTCCCAAAGTTTACAGAACCGCGACCCACCAAAAAAAAATTAAATTTTCGGGACCCACCTCCTGTCTCACATATTCCCATTACATATTATATATATAAGCGAAAGACTATTTCATTTAAAAAAACGTCGAAATACAATCTAAATTTTTTATTACGAAAAATATTGATATGTGATATTTTTGTTTGTTATGCATTTATTGCCTATTTCTTGTCATAACAGCATTAGCGTCGACTTCAATTTTAGTCACTTTTAATCGCAGGGAATTCGATGCGTCCAATTTATTTATGTATTTAGTCTCGATAGAAACCATGGCAGAAAATCCCACTTCACATAAGTATGAGGTGGTGAAGGGGAGGAGGACTTTCATGGCTTCGTCAGACAAGCAGGGATAAGTGTCAGCAACTAAAAGCCAGAATTTTGCTAATTGCTTGCGATTAAAAGTATTTTTTCAGCGACGTATCTTCCAATAAATCAATAAGCTCGTCACTTGCTTTTGTTGACATTTCAGTTGGTATGTTGTCTTGAAATGGATTACGAATACAGTTTATCCTGTCGAACATTTTGATCCCTTCTTCGAAGAAAGCATTAGAGTTATTTTTCAACTCTGTTAAATGAGTGACAATGCAGACACTACATTGACATCTGGTTGCACTTCATTTTCTACAATAAACATGACATGATCCGGACAAGACGTGCGCAGTATTGTGACTGCGACCCACCAGTGGGTCGCGACTAGGGAATGCAATCCCGATCCCGCGAGATCTCAAGGCATTTTACGAGATCAATCCCGAACCGAAAAATCGGACGAGATTATCGGGATTTATCAACATTTTTTATGTTTTGTATGTTTAATTGTGTATGTCTATAGAGCTTTTAGTAAGTACATAAAACTTACGTTCATGTCACATTCAAATAATGAAAATAGCTTTGAATAATATTTGCTGTATTTTTTATCAACCTAACATAGTAATAAAAACTACTACTAACTCTATTGACTGATTGATGCTTACAAAAACTTTAATGCCATGATTAATAATGAACATTTTAGAATATTTTGTGGGGATTTAGGGGAATGAAAATGGCTTTGTACAGGCCGCATGGAAAGGCGCTTACAACTCATATGTGAAAGCTTTCCACGCAATTTGAACATATATACAACTTCCAAAAAATGAATAAGCATGGTATATTCTATCATGGGTGGAAATGGCTAATGTTACATTGTGTAAAGTGATCACTTAAGCCAACCATAAAGATAGGTCATAAGTCCTATGTACACCCAAATGACTTCTATACCTACTTTCCCATAATAAATACAGTTTCGTCTCTGTGATATCTATAATATACATTAATGAACATTTTATTAAAATTGCTGATATGAAAATGCAAGGCGTTGTCGTTGATTGCTATTCAGCTCTATAAACAAAAAAAAACGCAAAAGTATTCGGGATCCCGATCCGTAGGGATCCCGCGGGATTGTAAATTCTAATCTCGAGGGATCGCGAAAGGGCAATCCCGACTCGGGATTGCATTCCCTAGTCGCGACCCATAGTTTGGGTAACATTGTTCCAGGGCATTTAATAAGCCTACCGGCGCGCGCGCGCCCATGTATGTAAATCATTTGTCTAGTTTAAATATACAACCGGGTAAGAATCCACAACCTGATAAGCTAACGGGCCTGCGAATGTAATTGAGCGAGACACGGCGATTACAATAAATAATAATATAGCTACACGTTCTTCATATATTATGGAGCCTGCGTAATAGCGAAGGGAAAAACTTCATTTCAAAATGAAGACTACAACACACACACGTTCACCAGTTTGAAGACTACAAAGTGTACACTACAATTGTAGTAAAAACTACTAGAAGTGAAGTAATTGTAGTACTACGAAATGAAGTGAAGTAAATGAAGTGAAGTAAGTGAAGTGAAGTAATTGAAGTGAAGTAATTGTAATAATAATGAAGTGAAGTAATGAAATGAAGTAATAGTGAAGTAAAATTTTAAATGAAGTGGAGTAATTGTAATATTAATGAAGTGAAGTAATGAAATGAAGTAAGTGCGAGCTAAAAGAGATTTCTCCGTTTAGCTACATCAACTAGCCAAAAATTTTTCAAACCATGGGGGGGGGGTTGTTACAGATTCCAAAAATTTATTCATATATCTACATCAACTTTCCAAAAATTTCACGTAAAAAATACACTATTTTAAATGTGTTTCTCATACTTTCGATAACTTTGAAATGTATGTACTTTGTAGTGTTCGCTTTGAAATGAAGTGTACTATTTGAAGTTTATACTTTCAATAACTTTGGTGTTTGTAGTGTGCACTACACATCAAAATGTGCGAAGTGTGCACTTCAATGTAGTGTAGTACTACATTGTAGTAGTGAGTACAGAGCGGACCCATCACTACTGCGTAATGATCTGAGGTGGGAGCCGTGCACTATGTAAGCAGCAGCCTATTTAACAGCGAAATGAAACGCATCAAAACAATGATATAATAAACTGTAGATACGTCACAAGCGTGAAATCTTGGCAACTCAATAGTAAGGTAATTAATTGCCTTACTTGCATTCGTTATCGAAAGGACCGAAACAAAACGCCGACTACGAAAACTGCGCCGAAAAAAAAGTCCCGGGGAAAAAAGAACAGAGTATCGTACACTATTGTAAGAATGAGTATGTTATTTTAGTCACCGTGACTTCAAATTACCTGATTTTTACGTGATTACTCGATTATGTGATTTGTTGTCTCTTTCAATGCGATATTTGCTATACATGAAAGCCAGCTAGTATGGGAATAACGTGTCTATATTAGCACTTGTTCAGACACAGCGGGAACCGTACAGTTTCAGAATCGCGTTTCAAAACACGCGATTTGTGTCATCTGTTCACACAGCCGCGGTTAATAAGCGATTTGTGCGCGCGAAAATAAACGTCAGTTTGACAGCTCCGGTGCCGTTCTCCATCTTTGAATATCAAAGATATATTCGCTCATTACTTTGTGAAAGACGGCCGTGTTCCATGGCAAGACACAAAAATATCATTATGTCAATTCATTTTTGGTGAATAAATACATACTTACCTAAAATACTCTTTTTTTCCAACGTGTCTTCACCATTTCCAAATGTCTCCACCAACTCCTGCCAAGCTTGGTTCTTGGCATATTTGAGTAATCCTCACACTGAAGATCCCATATTACAGGACTTTTTTCCACTTCATCAATAAAAAGTTCAGTGTCAAAGCGATCCATAACCATGGAAAAGAGAATATAATCCACGCGTGCTCCTGTTGTGACATGGAACCGTGCGGTGCCCGCAACGCGACTGAACGCTCTCGTAAGGCTCCATAGTAATAGGATCGTGCGGGCGCCGTGCGGATCTAGTTTCTAGCGGTTGGATTGCGGGCACCGCGGCGGTTGACTAACCGCACGGTTGTGTCTGAACGATCACATACAAACCTAGGTAAATAAGACCCGCACGGATCCCACGCGATTCTGAAACTGTACGCTGTGTTCCCGCTGTGTCTGAACAAGCGCTTATAATACGTCAATGCATCAAAATATCACATCTCTCCATTATCGGCCGCATTCTATTGTTAGTAATGAAATAGTAATAACGACTTTTATCAAAATATTTGAACATTTTTTTTATATTTTCCCTGTCGGCATTAAACTGACGATTGTGCTGGGCGGACCATGAAATGGTCCGCGTCTATATTATATGTATAGTATATTTTTGACGGCCCACGGAGAGGCGGCGCCAGCAACATGCGTTAAGCGGCCGGTTCGGGTTTGCTGGCCCGAAGTTCGAGCCCCAGATCCGGCCGTTTGATTTCTTATTTTAGCCGTGAAATTACGGGGACAGACAGACGGACGGACGGACATACAACGAAATTATTATAATTGGGATAATATTCATCAAAAACTTATATTTCAGACAAAACTCCAGATAGCGTGATGCAATAAATATCGCTTCGACATCAAATAAACAAGCCTTTTAATACCCAGACATCTTTGAGGTCCGACATTACGATCCATGTATTCGTGACAAAATATTGATGTACCTATTTAAATTTAAAATGGATTATATGTCATTACTGCACAACCGTTGGGTGTTGAAAAGTGATATTGCACCATCTATGAATCTCGTACAGTCCAAATTCCCCTCGATCGACATATCACACTAATTAGACCATATAGAAGGTCTCATCTAAAATAGATGTAAATTAATTTAACAATTATATTTAACGGACATAAATAAATACCTACGTTCCGTCTATTTTTAAGTGTCACTTCGAGTCTTATGCGCATGTCCGAGAATTAGAGTGCCAATTTATAGCCAATCAACGCCGCCACATGGGATAAATGAAAGTCACGGCGCTTGCGCACAACAGGTCAAGTGACAGCAATGAAATAAAAGTAGCATTTTCTGTCACATATGGTCCGTGACACCTCCACTTATGGGCATTAGCAATATAGGAGTGTTACATATATGGGCGGACTATCTTAAATCTACGAATTGTCTAGTTTTGAAGATGGCAATCTTATTATTTTCAGGTCATACGGTCGGAAGCTGAAAATGTTTTCTTCTTCTTCTTGGTCTTCTTATAGGCACTAATCACTCTGTCAGCGCCCAGCGTCTGTTACTTTGTCGCTCCTGGTCTAATCAACATCGTTACACCCCGAACTCTGTACAAGCATTCCACCGCGCAGATATAGCTCGCGTAATGTTATTAATTATATTAATTAAATCATTTTATTTTGCATCGCAATATGTTCACTTCGATTTTATATATTCATCATGCACTGTCAGTATTTGTGACTACGCGCACCATACTAGGCCTAATGCAGACACATTATAGTAAACGCATGTGACGAGAATTTGTAAGGTACTTGATGACCATATTTTGATTGTAATTTATTTATTAAGTAACTCCCTATGATCTGTATTGTTGTTAATGTTATGTACCAAGGTTATTAATGATGCAGATTTTTACTGTATCAGCGGATGCTGATGCTGATATTAATAAATTACTTAAATAAAACATATCCTGCTAAACAATTATTAGCAAACGTATTTGTACATTTTTTTTAATGAAAGACAAGTTATAGTTAATAATTATATTATTGTTTGTCAACAAAATATACTATACCTACCTCTACAGTATAAGTATACATATATGTTACATATTTTTGTTATATAATTTTTTCAATAATAATCAAGTTTTTATCAATAAATCCCTTGAAAAAAAATAACCTACCTTCTTTAAGGGGTTTAGTAGTAGTTTCTTGCTTTTCGACCTCACAACTTAAAAAACAGGTACATATAATCTTCTTGATTCTTAAACATTAAGTGATTTTTTTAAGTGACTTTAAGGTATTTGTACGTCCTTTTCAATAAGTCTTTTTTACAAATACTACACTGTGCGGTATCATTATCCACTAAAGTAAAATATTTCCATATTGCACTTCTCATTGGAGGAGGCATTATGAATTTAAATAAGGTTTATTTGTTATTATTATGTACACTACGCAGCGCACGTCACACAATAATTCACTAGCGTCCAACCAATTTATGTTGACAAAACGATCGAAAGAGGAAACAATTGACAACTTTTTTGTGTAACTGTATAGACAGTATCATAGGATAATCATAGAATTGGTTAAACTCCACGTGACTTGCGCTAGGGCCCGCCTTCAACGAACACGTTACGACATGTAAGCATTTAAAATCAGCATCGAGTGATGCTGATGCTGACGCTGATATTAAAAACAATGCTGATAGTCCGCGGATGCTGACGCTGATATTCGCAACAACCCTATCATGTACAATACAATATGAAATAAAACGAGCATTCCTTCTTTCACCACGTGTGCAGTTTTTATCGAAGCTCCTTCAGCAAAATGTCATAAATTGAGCAGACGCCAGATGGATGGAGTAAGAATAGAAAATATGAACGCGATCCATACATTTTTCCTATGACTCCCGATAATTTTCCAGGAATGCATGAGAGCCGGGATAAATATAACGCGCGTTTCCGCGGTCCGCTAAGTAAATAAATATTCATCATAAAAGTGTAAACTGATGAAGCGTGGATCTGGCAAATGGCGAGTTAACCAGCAGTTTAACTTCACCATGTTTCATTAATTTAAAAGTTAATGAAGATAGACGTCAGGAAAAGATCAAAAATTTAGTAGAATTTTAAGGGTGTCTTGTCCCTGGACCATATACATCCGTATTCTGAAAATAACAATGTCTGGATCTTTATGATGGGAAGATACGCGGTAACGCCGAACGCGGTCATGACAAGTTTAGCCATGATATTTCATCTGGACGCTGTGGATAAAGAAATTAATACGTTTGTAAGAAACAATCTTTCTTAAATCATCTTTTAATACAGTGTATTTGAGCCGTAGAATTACAAAATCCGCTCTGGACATTTTTAATTTTTATTATCGTCTATTAAGTGTTGGGATAAAGATCTTAAAGATCCAGATATTGTTATTTTCAGAATCGGGCCGATTATCAGGTGGTTGCTTTGCTGTGTCTACTACCTACTGAGTCAAGACCTCATTTCAACACATTTTTGGGTTTCGGTACCTCATAGATGGATAGATTGATTTCACATCCATAGGTCACAACATTTTATAGTTTTTACAAAAATATATAACCATGTTTCATTGTTGCTGCAGATCTTGACAGCAAAGTAAACGCTACATTAATTTGACGCCCTGCCTGCTACACTAGTATTTTACTGTATTATAGCAGACAGAGCTCTTCCAGTAGGTACAGTATATGTGCAAGAATATTTATTATTTATATAAAGCACTTATTATGTGAATAAATCTTAGTGCCAATAAATTATAAGTAATAATAATAAAAAATCATTAACAAATTTAATAATAGTGTTACTTCTATATTATAGACATTAAAAAATGATGTAAATTGGATAGTGAATAAAAGAAAATATATAAAAGTAGTTACAAAGATTAAAATATATGTTCATATAGGTACGAGTATTTTTCAAATTTTGGTTATATCTTAGCTTTTAAAAGGTTTTGTGCATGCTTTTTTCCCTTTTCATGGAGTTAGAATTTAACTCTTTTCATAAGACCTATTGTTTATTTTATTGGTAAGAACTCCTAAACTTAGCTTCAGGATTGATTACTCATAGTTTGATAAGTATTTAGAGGGAGTTTTACATATTCAAAATTTGATCCACGCAGGGGTTGATTGAGATGGGGGAGGGGTTACTATATGTATGGCTGTCGCCTATTGCTTGTTGCTAGGCCCTGCGGGTGGCTTTGTAAACTTTGAGACTTTGAAGTCTCTTATCTCAATAACCATTTATATTAGAACATTGTTGTTTGGACAAAAACTACTGAAAATTTAGGTAGAATTCAGCCTGTGAAGTACTGTGCCTAGCTCTGTTACACCCTGTATATTTTGCGCGGAGTTCTAAAGAATTCCAAATATTAGAGGATGGCTCCAACATCATTATATGCGTGTAGAGTTCTTTTTATTTAAGAAAGACAATCGAATTAGTATGTGTAAACCGTGCGTACGAGGCACATTGTTTCGTTGTGTTGGTGCATATACCCGTAAACACATACACAACGAAACAATGTGCGTCGTACGTACGGCTTACACATACTAATTCGATTGTCTTTCTTAAATGAAAAGACCTATACGCCCCTGACGACTTCAAGCGATTTAGTTTCATTCCTAGCCTTGAAGATGTTTGCCTCGGCGCAGAATCGTTCGGCTTCCAGTCGAGGCAAAAGTAAACATTGGACGATAAATAATAAACATAACCCGTGAATAAATAAAAGATGTCGGCACGTAGTACCATCTGTGATATTCCCTACAAAACTATGAGTCAGTGCCAAGAATAATAAATGAAATTATATTCCCGAGTGTACAATTATAGCTAAGATACATATCTATTAAAAATGCGTATATCTCAATTTATATAACTTTGACATCTGCCAAAATGACTAATTTTAAATACGGAAATATTTTTTTAAATACTCATCTTGCTTACAAAATTGTAAGAACGATAATAAATCTATTCGTAATATTTGTAGAGTATGTATCGACGGTCTCACCGTATACTGTCGAATCTGCAAAAAATATCATTTTACTATCTTAAATCATCCGATTTACTATCTTAAATCATCCGATTTACTATCTTAAATCATCCGATTTACTATCTTAAATCATCCGATTTACTATCTTAAATCATCCGATTTACTCTGTAATGTTTTCGGTAATTGTACTTTTCCGTTAATATTTTTGCTTTTGTTCGACACGAAAATTTTTTTTAAGATTGTCCGAAAATATACAGTAAAATGAAAGGTAGCAAAACGAAAAAAAAAATTTTTGTAGATTCGACAGTATGCGTAGGGACAATATTGAAATTTGACCTTTTTTAATACAATAAATAATCTTTACTTTGGTATAGAAATTGTTTATGAGTATAAAAATGATTTTAAAAATTCAAAAATTCAACATTCTAAATTCCCGCCAAAACACGTAATTTCACTAGCACGAGTAGGTACGTGCGTCACAATTGTGTGGTACCCAGATATACAAATACCTACTACGGCACTATACCAAACGAACGAGCTTTAAAAATACGACTTTATTAAAACGCACATAATTGGTCGTGACTCACGATAATAAAGTCGTATTTTTAAAGATTTTTATAATAAAAATTATGAATGAAAACATCACCCCACATTATCCACAGTAATACACAGAATATAATTTAATATTTATGAATCTATTTCATATATTTTCATCGGTATTTGTAATATGTGAAATGTACGTACTCAATTCCTACAATTCCTGGATATGTTCCCAGAAGGATCATCATTAATTAAAATAAATTATAGATGTCTCACAGAGATAAGCTATTTATATGGAAAAGTATCTATGGAAGTCTATTTTGGTATTCTTTTGAATATTTAAAGGCATAGACGTACTATAAATATAGACTAGCCACTAAAAAACAATTCTGAGACATCTAGTCTCTACTGTCTTCTATTACGTACTAAATGTTTCAGTCAGAAAGAGATAGAAAGTATTTTCATAACCACGTAGAAGAAAGCACAATAAAATATAATTTTGTAGAACGAATGCGTATGAAGTTGTATCTAATCGCAGTGTTTACTTTTTGCCTTTTAAAAAATCCAACTTGAAATATGTATGTTTGCTGTGTTAATCGTTGTAATGCTTCATCACATAATAAAGAAGAGGATATAACCTTTCATAAGTGAGTTTTATTTCAATAATTTGTGGAGAAATTCAAACCGACTTCAGAGTTCGGAGATTTCTGTATTTTCTACGTTGGTAGTCTATGACATTTTCTCTTTCTTTCTTATAGCGCAGCTAACCAACTCCCGCGATGTGCGTCTATGTTTTGGTTTGTAACTAGTTTATATTTATAGTACGCTTATGTTTAAAGGTAACCTAATTGATGTAGTTACACAATAATGATTGTGTAACTACATCAATCTGCATCATTTAATATTTAGCTTAAATTCGTAAATAATTATTACAACAGTTCAGAACTAACGCAGCTAATTTTTTATCACATCCCTTCCAGGAGCACTAGACAAAGTATACCGTTTCATTGTGACAATGTTAGTGTAAATTATCTCTATAGCTCACCTATTAGAAGGCTCCATAGGTTAGGAAACGAGTATGGCTACCTATCGGATGTTTTTTCGGAAACACTAGCCGCCTACAAGAAAGCTCTTCTGGACGAATTCGGTCGTTTATAATTGGTTATTGATGTCATGACTATCTCTTGTTTTTAGATTTTTGAATTTTACGTTTCATTTTATTTTACTGTCATTTTTATTGCTTCTTGATTTTTAGATTTGATTTGTTTACAATTAATTCATTTTGTTGTAATTTTGTTGCTTCTTGAATTTCAGACGTAATTATTTTAATTTGTTGTAGTTTTATTGATTGTTGACATTCATATTTGATTTCATAACTATTATTTCATTTGATGTAATTTTGTTATACTTTATGTTAAGTAATGTTTTATTTTTCTTTATATATCACTTTATTAATTGTTTTTGATAGAATTATACCTTATCTCCTTTTTTTATTATTACCTATCAATATAAACATGTTTATATATATTGTTTCTTTAATGGTACGTTGTACCGTGTATTAATTAAATAAATAAATATTACTGGCCTTTTGTAAACGTGCTTTAAAAAATACTAATGAACTCTCGTCCGCAAATCGTGGGTCAACATATTGAATGCTAGCTGTAAAAACGGGTGATTCAGTTTTTTCTTGAGTAGGTAGGTACTCTCTGTAGTAGGTACTTGGCTACATATTATTTCATTAAACTGCCGGCTTCTATTCATTAGCCTCGTAAACCTGTTTCTTTCATTGCAGACTTTCGTGGGAATGGCGGTGATTTGCAGTTGAGACTTGACAGGTGCCAAATGCGAGTTTTTTCTCTTCGATATCTAAACGATGTTATTATAATGATGAGGTTAAAGATTTGGGTTGACAAAAATGCGACGCTAAAGCTGGGCAATTTGAAAAAATTGGCCCGCAATGATAACCACAAAAATGCGTCTAGTTTTTTTTTTCGTTTCTTCTGTGAAATATAAACTGATAATTGAGAGCAAGCGAATGAAATAAATATGTCGTTGAAGGCAAAGGCTTAGAGTTCAATATGATTGCAATGTGCTGATGCTTCAATTTCGAATTGGTGTAATTAAAGTTAAAATTGACTTAGAACAAAGAGAAAGTGTTAGAAATAAATATTATTATTATTTAAGCCTTCAAACGATAGTCACATCATGTGCAAAGTGTAAACATGGGAAAAAAGAAGGAACTAAATAGAAATTTTATATTATTTTTAATTTTCAATTGTTAGAAAACATAGACGTACGATAAATATAGACTAGTCACTAAAAAAACAAATCTGAGACATCTAGTTTCTGCTGTCTTCTATTACGTACTAAATGTATCAGTCATAAAGAGATGGAAATTATTTTCACGACCACGTATAAGAAAGGACGATAAAATATAATTTTTAACAATAAATGCATATGAAGTTAGTAGCGAATTGCGGTATTTATTCTATGGTATTTTCTCTTTCTTTCTTATAGCGCAACGTACGTGTAAAAGAGATACAAATATAAATAGGGTTGTGAATTGTATTAATATTTTATACTGTATACATCGCGCGGACATTTATACATTTTGGACACCCCTAGACCAACTCCTGCAATATGCGTCTATGGTCACAGTAATTCGTGTTGTCGTTCTGTGTAGCAGATATTTTGGTTTGTAGGTAACTACCCTATATTTATAGTACGTCTATGTTAGAAAACGATTGCTCAGCGTTGTATGTATTTTTTGTAGGTAGGTACCAAAGTAATTGTAGTGATCCAAGATTTTTTCTCTCTTTGGCAGTGATAGTCTAAAGTTTCACAAAAGATGAGGCAGAGAAACTGAAAAAAAATGCAAGCTTTGATATTGCTCAATTTTCTATTCAAAATTGAATTGAGAAGACTTCCCCGAAGTTTTTGACACTAGCTACAAGACACTATAAATATTTTGTAAAATGAAAAATCCTGGAGCCGTCAAAAAATAAATAAATTTAAAAAATTAAATAAGTCATAAAAAAAATTTGCCCCTTCATCGGAATAGCTCTGAGATGTTAGTGTTAACGCATTGACAGACCTCCGCTGAATGAGGGGTATAAAAGCAAAGGCAGCAATATCGAAACAATTTTAAAAAATGTTTGGAATGCAGTCACCGAGGATTACTAACTTAGAAGGTATTGAATTCGAGATTTTATATGAGATATAGCTTCAAAAGTCCAAAATCATGTTTCCAAATCACCATAAAAAGCAATATACACTTGAACCAATCAACCCCTAAGGATGCGTCACGTGACCAAATAGACGCTCATACTAAAGTGAGAGTTGACGAGAATTTTAGACTGAAACATCACAGCAAAGACAGCAATACCCACATTTAAATATTTATTACTCCCTTTATAATTAACTCGTGGCGTCTGCTTGCTTGCCGTCGAAAAAACTTTGGAACGATTTTTCACACTTTTCGCGTGATCCAATCGAGCTGAAACTTTGCAAGCAGACTCGTGGCGACGATCAAGAAGATCTATCAAATTTTCGTTAAAAAAAATAATAATTATGGTACAATTTTGGATTTTTAGAAATTTTAACCGTTTTTTTAAAATGGAATCATTCCAAAAGTTTGATTACCAACGGCAGCCTGATAACGTCACGGAATATTTAATATTTGAATTACTCCGTCGGTAGGTATAATAGGTACTTCACTACGAATTTCGAAAATTTATGACAATTGATTCACAGATGACAGCACACTTCGGTTTTTTGGGAAGAAATCAAATAATAAAAAGATATATTTTTAGAGATTTTTGACATAGATATTTGTCTAGACATGTTTCATTTTCAGTCAATCAATTATTTAATTACATGATGGTAAACCTAATTTACAAAGAAAGGAAGTAAAATAAAAATTTGGTTTTTATGGGTTAGTTTTTTAAAAATTTATTTATACTATATTTTTAAAAACTTGTTCCCAACATGTTGTACCTACCTAGTATTCATATATTCAAGAGAATCTTCCTAGAGTATTGACATGTTTTTGTATTTATATCAGAAACACCTCGATGGGACATTGTTGCCTTTGCCTTTATACCCTGCCATTCTTCAAGACTCCGTACTGAAGAAAGGCTCCCCACAATGTGCAGGAATATAATTTTTATACCAAACAATATTGAGCACGTTGCTAGAAGAGATGGAGACGGCCTAGAGAAATTGGTGATCTCCGGGAACATACAAGAACGAAGAGCGAGAGAAGATGGACAGACTGTCGAAGAAATGACCATAGCTACTAGGCAGTCTAGGCAGAGACAGAGACGTACCACTATAACTAGGCGTGCGAGGGAGGGCGTCCCTGTCGCGTAACAGAAGTTGCCAGGGTGTAAAATTATTACACAATACATAATTTACAGAATGTCCGGTGACCAGTGTCGTATTAAATACAGAATTTTGGTCGGGTAGCACTAAAGTGGGCTGGACATATGGCTCGACAGGAGGATACTAGATGAGCACCCAGAATCCTACAGTGGAGGCCCTGGACAAAAAATAGAAGCGTCGGAAGACCTCCCAAAAGGTGGTCCGATGACATAGTCCAGCAAGCAGGAAGAACCTGGATGCGAATGGGGAGAAACAGAGACGAGTGGAAAAAAATGGAAGAGGCCTACATCCAGCAGTGGAGGGAAAAAGGCTGAGGAAGAAGAAGGAAGAAGCACTAAAGAAACCATGAATGGCGGCCGTTCTATCTGTCAAACTGTCAGACGGTAATATATGTCCATTATTCGCTTTTTCAGCTTCGCAAAACTTTAATACTTCATTGGCAATTGTTCTTGCACCATCCCGAACAGTTTGGGTGTTTTGGACATAATAATTCAGTGTATATTGGTAATCAAGATGTCACAGCTCCCGAGCAAATACAAAATTGAACTAAATGACAGGGCGAGGGGTTACCGCCGGGTGCGGGCGGGGTGGGTTTTAGTTCAAAATTCGCCGCACGCCAAGTTACGTTGGGCAAGCAATAATTGGTACAACTGTTCGTGCGAGAAGCTTGCGCAGGCAAAAGTGTGGTGAAGTTTGTGCGTGTGGTAGGCCCTTAGAAGCAGAATAAATGATCATGACCACAGCCACTAACAGATGGATAACGAAAAATTACACACTCTTTAATCATAAACGAGATAATAGAAGAAAATGATGCCAACCAGACCTCTTCCCATTTAATAAAGACAATCGAATTAGTATGCGTAAGCCGTGTGTACAAGGCACATTGTTTGGTTGTGTTGGTGTTTATACCCGTAAACACCAACACAACAAAACAACATATTATACTAATTCGATTATCTTTCTTAAATGCAAAGAGGCCTACCCAGGTATAAAAGTGGGTAAAGTGAGATGTCTCAATTTTCAAACCTTACTGTTAAGTTTCAAATCATGAAACATGTAAAAAAAATATACATTACTTTAAAATTCAGCGTCTGCAAACTCCGCAGCAACAATCCAAAACCGCTGCCGGCGGGAACTTATAAAACTATATTAATTTCACAGGTGTCACTGGCTCAACATGTCAGTGGGCGCAACTATCGGCAAAATGTTATGTCACCCACGCTACCGTTACTACACACGAGATTCGAAAATTTCGACCACAACACTCGACACCGAGGGACTAGACCGCTAGCGCGACGCACGACCTCGGACCGCCGGGCTCCGCGACTCAATGCGGGCGCGGGCCGCTCTGGGACGCCGCCGGACCGCCCACAGATCAGCGGCTCTCCAAGTTTGCTGATGCTGATGCCCCCAGAGGAGTCATAAGCCATGTATTCACTAGGGGACAAATCGCGAGACATTTCGCTCGGCATGTCGCATCAACATCTACGCTCATGTTTCGGGGACAATGACGCGGTCATTTGACGTGTACACACCGGGACTCGCATATCTTGTCACGGAAATGTCACCCGATGAGGTTACGATGACAGCTGCGGTATCTCATTTGGCGAAAACGGGGTTCCGCGCAATTCGAAATGTTTTTTTGGGTCGCAATTTCAAATTAACGAGGTTTCACTGTAGTAAATTGAATATTGTTAAAAACAAGGTCCTTTTAGCAAATAATTATTGTTTTCCAGAAGTTGCGGAAATATATCGCCCTATGAGGTTATGATGACAGCCGCGTATCTGTTTATGTTAATGAGTTTATCGAAAAGTAAGAGGAGAAAAAAGAGGAGAATGCGAAATTATTTACTGCAAAGAGAAAGAAGGACGGACATTCTATGCGATCTTCGATCGATACAGCTCGATGAGTTCAAGAACGATTTCGTTTCCCCGCATGCGTATTCACTGCGTATTCACTTGTCATCTTGTCAGATACAGCGCATGCGTATTCACTTGTAAACATACCACGTGGTACTGACGCTCCGCGGAATGTTGCAGTGAGCTCGCTCGGGTACCGTGCGCATGGCAACGTTGCCACGGCACGTAGAAATGCCGCGCTATGTTGTGCGCGACGTCGCGGAACAGTGCATGACGTTGCAACGTCACGTAGACTCTATGCCGCGCGTGCTGTTGAGGGAAAATTTGTTCCCTAGTGAATACATGGCTTCATATTGCTGGAGCCACTGGCATTGGCAGCCCCTTTTACCAGTGGCCTAGTGCTGAACCAGCATTAAAGCTACAGATACGCATGCTTATTTAGTGGCACGTGAGCATGCGCAGTATCGACCTTCTTTAGGCCTTGCTTATTAGTGGCATGTGTGTACGCACATTGCTAGTAATGAGCATGCCACTGTCATTCACCATAGTAAAGGGGTATCTTTGGAGCATGTGTGAACAGGCTTGCTTATTATGAGCATGCTTATGTCATTCGCGGGCTGCGCGGCTAGTATTATCAATGCGATCTTCTCAGTCCGCGACAGATTAAACAAATATGGCGCGTTGAGGAGATGATAAAACATTACTTTTCGTGACTTATTATAGGAATCACGAATGTCTGTGGAATACTCGGTCACCGTTGTGTAAAAATAATATAGTGAGAAATAATGTTTATGAAACTTTATTAATAAGCATGAATGATTCAAATCTTACAATAAAAATTATAAAAACTAAAATCAAAAATGTGCGGATGGAAACTCGGGAACTTTTTTGATTTATTGGTTCACTTGAATTTTTTATTTCAGTTTGCAAAGTTTCAATTTTGAACTAGAGTTCCCCTCTATTCTATGACAAGAGCATGCCACTAATAAGCATGCCCTAACAACTGTACACACTTGCTCATTACTAGCATGCTCATAAATAAGCATGCTCAAAGCTAACAATCAAATACACAAGCTTATTAGTGGCATGCTCTTGTCATAGAATAGAGGGGAACTCTAGTTCAAAATTGAAACTTTGCAAACTGAAATAGAAAATTCAAGTGAACCAATAAATCAAAACAGTTCCGGGGTTTAATCAAACACACATGCTTATTACTGGCAAGCTCTTGTCATAGAATAGAGACGCTCTTGTTCAAAATGGAAACTGCAAACTGAAATAGAAAATTCGAGTGAACCAATAAATCAAAATATTTTGATTTTAGTTTTTATAATTTTTATTGTAAGATTTGAATCATTCATGCCTTTAAATAAAGTTTCATAAACATTGTTTCTTGCTATATTATTTTTACATACCGGTGACCGAGTATTCCACAGAAATTCGTGATTCCTATAATAAGTCACGAAAAGTAATATTTTATCATCTCCCCAACGCGTCATATTTGTTTCATCTGTCGCGGACTGAGAAGATCACATTGATAATCGATACTGGCCGCGAATGACATAAGCATGCTCATAATAAGCAAGTCTGTTCACACAGGCTCAAAAGATACCCCTTCTCATGGTGAATGACATTGGTAAGCTCATAAATCAACCGGCGGTTGATTTTTGGGCATGCCACTAATGAGCATGCTTATCATTAGCAATGTGCGTACACACATGCTACTAATAAGCAAGGGCTAAAGAAGGTCAATACTGCGCATGCTCACGTGCCACTAATAAGCATGTATGTCAGTACCTTTACTATTTAACGACTTTAAGGCCGGTTGCATCAACTTGTTTTTTAGTAATGTTCGTTTAAAGCATAGATTTTTGCGGTTTTCACCAATCAAACAATCAGTTTTCATAAAAATCTAAGGTTTAAACTAAATATTACTATAACATGTTGGTGTAATTGGCCCTTATTTTTAAAAACGAAATTCTCGTAATGGTGTTTGTAACCCGAACACTCAAAAATAACGAAACGTCAAGACATCTGTCAAACTTTATCTTCATGTCGTCAATTTTTACAATTATTTTATATAATATTAAACAATAGCTTATGTTTTAGGCAAAACTCCATATTTTAATGATTCGTTTGCGTGTTGATATAAATCTGGTATTGTTTAGAATAGCCGGACATCGTGGAGATGATTTTGCAATCCATGTATGCATTACAAAATATTGATGCATTTATTTTGACTTCAAATAATTTATATGTCAATACTGTTCAACTGTTAGCTGATGAAAAGTTACATTGCACCATAGTTTATGTAAACATAGAATCACAAAATATACAGTTCGATATAAAAAAAAATTACATTTGAGAATTTTTTAAACTAATTCGGCTTAATTAAAATAATTTTGGTGAATAATTATATAATTACACGTCTGACTTGAAACGCAGATCAGAACAAAGTAATCAAAAAAACTAACCCGTAAAAACCAAGTTTTTATTATACTTCCTTTCTTTGTAAAATATAACAACAATTAAAGATGAATTAAAACATATACATAACACTAAACTTACAGGAATTTAATATATTTTTGAAATGTCAGATGTTTTGAGCTTTGATATGACACTTCATGCTTTGAAGATTAAATTCTAAAAACATTTGTCAGTCAATATAATCAAGATTTTGATATATTTGTGAATTTTGCTGTCATCTGTGAACCAATTGTCATAAATTTTCGAAATTCGTAGCGAAGTACCTATTACATATACCGAAGGAGTAATTCAAATTTTAAATATTCCGTACCGTCGTCAGGCCGCTGCTGGTAGTAATCGAACATTTGTGTGGTTTCCAACTTTAAAAAATCAATTAAATTTTCTAAAAATCCAAAATTATACTGCAATTATTTATTTTTTAACGAAAATTTGATAGATCTTCTCGATCGTCGCCACGAGTCTGCTTGCAAGGTTCAGCTCGATTGGATCACGGGAAAAGGGTTAAAAATCGATCCAAAGTTTTTTCGTCAAGAAAACAAGCAAGCAGACGCCACGAGTTAAAAGAAAGGAAGTAAAAAGATGAAGTGTGGTATTAACTTGCCCGCTTTACTGTGGACATCATGAGATTTTACTTGAACGAGAGCGGACCGGGAGTGAATCGAAGTGATGGGGGCGTACCTACTTACGCCCGTCAGGTTGTGAACCAAGTTCTTGAATTACAGCTCTTTTGTTTTTAAATACACATAGGTAGGTACTTGTTACTTGAAGATGGACAATTTCAGCAGCGCGAAAGAAATAAATGAACGAAACAATTCGTCAAATCTCTGCTTGTTTAACATGGCATTGAATGAAAGCTTTAACGTAATGGTTATGTTATACCTGCTTTATTATCAATTCGTTATACTCTTTCAAGGCTTCAACGTTCGCGGATATTTCCAATGATATAATAAACTGTAGATCTATTTATACGTTACAAGCGTGAAATCTTGGGTGATATATTTCTTAGCAAAAAAGCAGCAATTACAGAAAAATATCTGCGTTTACTGCCATTTAGCTAAGTAAATGATATTTACTGCTTATTTGCTAAGATTTGAGGGTTGTTTTTGTAGTTGTCCATTTTTCTTATCAGTTTTTTTTTAATAATAATGCTTTTTGAGTAAGATATTTAGAAATTAAACAAAATTATTCACCAGATGGCATTCATAACTAGTTTTTGAATTTTCTATTAGTTACTGCCTTCTAGCTTGGAAAGGCAGTATACAAATACAAGTATAAATATACTTTCATATTTTTTTAAGCGCAAAAATAATCGATAGCGATATGCGACATCTCGTTAAGTAGCGATGGGTGTTGAATGGACGGACTAGTTGAAATCAACCGTTGACGTTTCATCGACGCGTCGACGGTTTACGTTTATCGTATGGACTAGTTGAATTCATAGACGTAAACGACTGTAGACGACTAAACGAAGAATCCTTCGTTCGTAATTCAACGTAGTCCAAAGCAACGAGCGAGAGCAAGACAAAACGTCTCCGTTTATTTCTCTCTCATCTCTCGCTGTCGACTTGTAAACGGCTCGACGGGTAACTTAATTTCAATTCTAATGTACACGACCATAGAGTGCAGATCTGTGTACACGATACTATGACAGAGACTTGAAATTTGAATGCGCGCGCAGGGTGAGATAGGCTTTTAATAAACTTTTTATTTTTTACTTGCATTTATTTATTTATTTATTTGTTTACGCCCATTAGGCTTTTACATAAAGAGTATAAAATAAATTTCAAAAAGCACATACATTAAAAGTTTCAGGAATAGCACCAAATCATGAGTATAAAAATTAAAAATGTAGAGTAGGTAACGAGCAGCAATGCGTATAGGCTTTTACATAAAAAAATATATCATAAAATTAAAAAGAACATACATTAAACAATATAAATTACAAGTAGCAAATTATTAAAAGTACCAGGAATAGCACCAAAACATGTGTACAGAAATTATAAATATAAAGTACAAAGCGGCAATGTGTACGAAAAATATATATTACCCACCATTACATATTAACAGCTGAAGTCAGTAACGAAGCAGTATTGCCTCTTTAAGTGTGAACTTTACTTTCTCCAGACTGTCGACGAAAATGTCAATCATGCAACCATATTCATTACAAGTTCCCAATATTCTGTGTATCACAGAATTTGAATGATAGTTAGTATTGCAATTGTTGCGATGGAATGTGACAATTTGTCGCGTTCTATGTGTGGAAGGGATATTATATTCGATACATGCCACAAGTTCAGGGCTGTCCAACATATTGTTTACAATTTTGTAAAGAAGAACTATATCATAAATTTTTCTTCTATCATATAATGTGAGTAAATTTAGTCTCTTCAATATGTAATTGTATTCTATGTTTTGTATTGGTATGCTTAACTTGTAGTTAATGTATTTGAGAAATTTGCGTTGGACACGCTCAATACTGTCTATATGCCCATTATAATATGGAGACCAAACTGATGAGCAATATTCTAATTGGCTCCGGACAAGAGACATGTATAACAGTTTAATACTTTCAATTGATTGAAATGGGCGTGATGTCCTTAAAATAAATCCCAGCAATTTTAGAGACTTACAAGTTATCGCATTAATATGATTAGTAAAAGTAATTTTCGAGTCGAATAATACCCCTAAGTCTCGAATACAGTCAACATTTTCTAGTTTGGTGTTACATAGAGAGTATTCAAAATTTATTTTTGATTTTAATCTAGTAAATGATATAATTTTGCATTTATTTAAATTTAAGTACAATTTATTCGTTTCACACCATACTGAAAGAGAATTTAGGTTTTGCTGTAATATGTTGCAGTCATAAATGTTGTTTACTGATTTAAAGATTTTTAGATCATCTGCAAACAGCAAATATTCAATGTCATTAAATATTGTTGAAATGTCATTCACAAATAATAGAAATAGTATTGGTCCAAGATGCGATCCCTGTGGTACACCACTAGTAGCATGGAAACATTCTGATACATCTGAATATATTTTTACCCTTTGCCTTCTTTCACTCAGATAGCTCGTTAACCAAGAAAGTATTTGTCCACCAAATCCTATTTTTCCCAATTTGGCAATTAATAAAGCATGTGAGACTTTGTCAAACGCCTTACTGAAGTCCGTGTAAACTGAATCTACTTGAGTTTTATTAATAAAAGATTTAATAATGTAATTTTCATACAAAACTAAATTTGTTAGGGTAGATCTATTTGAGATGAATCCGTGTTGGTACGGAGTTATTGTTTGTTTTAAAACAGGAGATATAGTATCGAGGACTAGTGATTCGAATAACTTAGGTATACAAGATTGTATGCAAATGGTTCTATAATTTTT
>JADDOH010016134.1:0-42863 GCA_016648135.1 Agrypnia vestita | reverse complement strand
AACTTTAAAAAAAAACAGACTTAAAGAACAACGCGCGCCCGTGCGCGCAGATATTGAAATCTTTCCTCTGTCACAGGCGTGACTATGCATGCGTACATACAACATACCCACGTGACCTGTTCGCGCATGCACCTGTCACTCGATTTTGACTGATTCGCAGACGTAACAGTTATTAATAAATTATTTTTTTAATTAATCTATAAAATAAACATGTTTACATATTATATTTTAAAATGTTTTCAGTGAATTATGAGTATGATGAGAGTCCTAGAAATTATGTTGATAATAGACTTCGTAGAAAATCGAAAATGCTAGTGGATAGGGTTTGTTTAGGCATGTGACACGACAAATATTTACTGAAATTTGGTCCAACTATACCAAGCAGCATTTTTGAAAAGAAGGTATTTAGCAGCCGTGACCTATCCTTAAATTTGCGAATGAGAATGATACGGTGATATGTTCCTTCTATTTTAATATGGCGTACAATCATGGACATTCACTGAAACATTGATAAAGTTACTAGAAGCAATGTGGATCTACATACTATTTATTAAATACTAAAAATAAGCAGGATTGATAGGATTAAAAATATAATGCAATGGTTCAGATGCGAATGACGAAAAAAAAACAAAAATATTTCAACATTTTAACCATACAATGGAGTATCCGGAAAAGTGCAGGATCCTGTATTTCATCATTCAAGGCAAGGAGAGTTCCTGGAAGACGAAGGACATTCTGGCTGTAGAATCTGAGATAATGGCCCAACTATTCAGATTTGCTGCACGCACGATTCTGCTTCTTATAGTACTATCTCCAATCAGATGTCGGCGATCACATTGGTGATAGCGACTCTATTCACCGTCGCTCGCACGGAGTACCTCAAGTTACGCTGCTACCAGTCCCTCAAGTTACGCAGCCATGAGATGCGGCGTCTTCCAACGCTTCTTTTTTCAAGTAATTGAATGTATCGGCGTTAACCTTGTGGAAATCCATTATGAACAAATAATGAAATAAAACAATCAACTGTGTTTTGTCACAATTTTTCAGAATACGCCAATCATATTATAGAAAATAACCACACTTTCAGCAATACAAAAATACACATCCTACATAAACAGACATACGGCCTTAAACAAAATAATTTAGAAACACTTGAAATTCATAAAAACATAAACACAACAAATAACATAATCAATAATCAAATACAACCCTTCACATCACCCCTTCTTACAATGTTCCCGATCTCCCACCACTTAGATACCCCCTCCACTTCTACCGAATCCTCAAACCACACACCAGACAACCATTCCTACATACCTCAGTCTTAATTCACCTGATGAAGGAAACGGACGTTTCCGAAACATGTAGTGAAACAAGTTCTCAAATATAAGTGGAAAAAAAACAAAGTTGATTGTTTTATTTCATTATTTCTTCTTTTTTCACTTATTTTCCCCTGTATGATTTGTTTTTATTTATAAACATTTATTAATGATAATAATATACCCTCTTTCTTATATCTCATTCTTATTTTAGGTTGTATGACACGAATTCCGTGTTCGCATCTCTATTTAAAAAAAAACATGTTCTGAGTAAGTGGTGGGTACTACGCCCTCACGAGGACAATTCTGTGTCGATGTGGCCACGATTTATAACATCATTTTATTATTAAGTAGTATTCGTCGACAGTCACTTTTTTTGTCTTTTCGTTATCTTACACCTTTATCCATTTGTTGCATATTATCCATACTACACCATTTGCTTCATCTTTTATTTACATTCGCAATTTTTTATATAATTTAGTAGAGTAATTTTTAATAAATCTCTGCCCAAATGTAGGTTTTGCAGTCGGTATTAAGTAATTTTTATTTTTACTGTGTCTCGTGGGTCTAGACTGTTGTTTGACAGTTATGAAAATTTTTATATCGGTAGATAAATACATATTTCTAAGATTGTTGGAACATCGAATTATTTATATATTTCCCTTGAGCTTATTCGAAATTGGCATTTTAAGTATGTCTTTTATCACATTCTTTTTTGCCCTATAAAGTTATTTAACGTAGTTAAGACTATACTTTGATCCTTTCATAATATGTCGGAGATGATTGTGCTTTTATGTCTTGTTATGTCCGTAGTACTTTTCGGTTTTTTTTATAGGACTTCAACAGTTTGCGCCTATAGAGCCACATTTCGACTTTACGGATTAATTCTTAGTTTAGTGTCCAAACAAGGTAATGATCGCTATCCTAACCTAACCTAACCTGATCAGGCAAGTATTAGAAGAAAAAGAAGAAAGACGATGAGACAGTTCAGTTGTAAAATCAGTTTAACGGAAAAATATTGGTCCTAAATCATGATCATGAGTTTAAACCTAAATGGCTTTTAAAAACCATAATGGAATTTATCAGCGTAGTACATATTCGTTCAGAGAATCCCTAAAATAAAAACTTAGACAACAATAGGTTTTTGCTGTCGAAATAATAACTTACGGACTGTTTTGTCATATTTTATTAAATGTCATTTACGCTCTTTAGCCACTGACTGACTCGGTGTGTGATTCTACGAGCTCTGCACACCACATTATCTACAGCTATGTGCCGTACCGTATGGACAACAACAACGCCCGTGCTACTTGTCTCCAGTGTCACTTCAATAACTTTCGCTCGCTGAAAATTCATTAATTATAAGGTTTTGTGTAGTGTCCGCTAGTAGTTGAAAATGTCGTTTCATATGAAAATGAAATATTGTTAAGCTTTTCTAAATGAACGTACCCATTTCGCTGGCATTTTTGCGTTTTAATGTATCCATTCTAAAATAGCTTCCATTTTAATTAATTTTTTTTCTATACATTATTGTTTGTCTAGTGGTTAAGATTTTTGCGGTAGAAATCCATTGATCGGCGGTTCGAGTCCCATTCCAGTAGACCACCATGTTATTTCTATTTTCATAGCACAAGCGTTTAAATGATTTCAAAAATAGTAAGAATATTGATGTGATATATATTCCGTGTTGGCATTTCTAATAAAAAATTCATTACATTTAAAACCGAAAAAAATATCCGGCATTGTAAAATTTAATTTAAATTAATTAAAATTTAATTTAATTTAATTTAAATCCCTTTTTCCTAAGCAATCCTCCGAATCTTCATGGAAATTTATTATTTAAATGATCCAAAGATGATATTATGATGATATTTAGATGAAATATCATTGAAATTTGTTCGTTCTTCACTTTATCCACCAGAGATTTTCCGCACAAACTTTTTAGTGACCGAATTTCCATCGCATTCAGTCTACTTTAATTCCGTTATGTATCGATAGTTTGCTTCCATTGACAGATTCTTATTGGTGATAATTGCATTCTGAGAACCATTTACATGTTTCCCGCAGTCACTATCCTTTCGTTATCTTTGTCGTCTCTACTAAACATACTTCCAAATGCACAAACTCGTTCACTTGTCCGAAGCATTCGTTTCTTACAATTGAGAGTGAATTTTCGATTTAAATTTAAAATTCACTCTTCGTATTATTGAGTAACACGGAGAGTGAAATTTTCTTCTTTAAAAAGGTCAAAAATCTTTCATTGCCGCCTGGCGATGAATTGAAAAAAAAAACTTTTTAATAGCTTATACTTATGGCTACATATATTGTTAGTTTTGAGTTTATTGTAAAAACATTATTTTATAAATTAGCGGAACAACAAATATCAGAAAACACTTTTTTATGGTTAAGGAAATAAGTTTTATAATATTTACAAAAGGATGTAATAATAATGTGTTCATACGGGTACATTTACCATAAAACCTCAGTTTCTGCTAAAAACAATTACGTGAGGTTTTGGAACTAAACAATTCAATTATTAGGTAACAGAGGCTTATAATGCGAATAAAATACCCTTTTACTTTCAAAACTTAATTAAACATGTTTACCATATACAAATAGTACATAAAACAGGCTTTTACTTGCTTTCAACATCTAAAAACAATAAATAAATAAAAATGCTTTCCAGGATATCCAAATATTTGGTTTGTTGAAATTAAATTTTTTTTGACGATAGCTTTTGAACTCTAGGGTGTCTTTCTCGGGTATTTAACCCTTTAAAGGCTTTCATTTCATTTTTGAAAAACTTATATATAATATAAACAAATCTGAGTAAACATTTATATATTGTCACAGAACATAGCTGTGGAAGCCGAATGAAATATTCAAAATTAATTATCGTGTTTTTAAATTTACACTGAATGTTTCTGAGATATTTCAAACACTTATAATTACATTTTTTCTTAATTCGCATGAATTAAGCTGATTCTATCGCTTCAATCACTTTCGAGAAAATTTCGTTCAATTTTGCTATAGAAAAGCTCGCTTGTATGTAGGTAATCACCCAATTTTTATTACTTGATTGATCGCGCGTTTTAAACGCTGCTAATATCGCACTGGTTAAACATCAATCAACGACTAATCGTGCGGCACTTGCTTCGCCTTTAATATACGAAACATGTTGGTTTCGCGATGCCTCGGGATGTTTCTTTACGTTTCTAGTTTTTACTCGACTTTTTCCTTATTTACGGAAATGTCTTCAAGAGTGTTGTGGGGTCTTTGAGAGATTACGATATTGCGTAGTTTCTTCTTGTTCACCATGTCATTATAATATAAGTTGCTGAAAATCTATTTTTATTTAAATTGAAATGATGGTGATTTTTTTTTTAAATGAATATTTTCATGTCCTGATGTTGTTGATGTGGCTTCTATTAAATATGATTCTCCAGTAAATGGTCTATCTGGTGTTTTAATTTTTTGAACATTGACGTTATTTATTGCAAAGAACTCCATTATTTTAAATATAAAAATTAACAAACAATGTTTTTTATGAGAGTTCAATATTTTATTAGTCTCTTACAGGACGATCGTTTCGGCTGTTTAGTTCAGTAGATCAGTTGATAATGGCCTAAACAGCCGAAACGATCGTCCTGTAAGAGACTAATAAAATATTGAACTCTCATAAAAAAACATTGTGTTTTTTAATTTTTATATTTAAAATAATGGTCTATCTGTTCGTGACAAGTTTTCGTGTTTATTTTATTAAAGTTTTTAACACCATAACTGGTCACGAGGCCCAATTACTGCAGCGAAACATTACAGGAATAACCAAGCTTGAAAAAATTTCGTGTAATTTCGTGAAGAAATGTGTATATTATGACCTCACCGAGAATCGAACTCCCAGTTAGACAGTGTCATACCCATTGTCATATAGATCTGGTATGGTATCCTACATAGAAATAATAAATATTTAGATTAAATTGAAATATATACAAATTTGTTATCTTCAATCATTAAAAAAACATTTTTCCAAGCTTCACACATTATTGAAGGTTCTAAGCTTCACAAATTATTGATGCATTAGTCTTGCGAGTTGTTCTAGGTACTCGTGAATATCTATACCACCCCATTGTTAAGCATTTCTATACTCCTGTAAAAAAATATATTGAATACAAGATAATATATAGAAGTATTAAAACGAAGAAGAAAATTGAGGCAGCATTTTTGGTGTAAATTTGGAATGGTTAGAAAATAACTTACGATTTGTCTTTAAATAAAGGTCTTTGATGCATGCCTACTACCAATGATAACTTGTAGATTGGAGAAAACAACCCTTAGAATAAAAGTATCAGTAAATTAAAATGCACACAGCGATTCATGGAACGGCAGATGAATAGAATAAGAAACGAATAAATAAGAAGACGGAGAACCAAGGTTGCCGATGTCATGAGCCATGTTGAAAAAGTGGCAATGGGCAGATACCAAATGGATGCCACAAATATTGTGAGAAGTGGAGGTCCTGGATAAATAAAATATCGATTGCAGGTGGCGCCTGGATGCGGAGAGGTCAAGACAAACACATGTGGAAGAAGTCTGAAGAAGCTTATATCCAGCTGTGGAGAGAAGAATGCTGGAGAAGAAGAAGAAGAAAGTAAATAAGTTAATTTTTGATGTTAAAAGTGTGTCTTTGTAAAAACTTTGTGTCTGTAAATAATGATCAACTTCCAAAACCAGCAAAAAATTTACAAAGGACGTTCATTATTATATTCAAGAACACATTCTTATTGTGAAGTTGCAATTTTTCAGAACAAAGATCTGTGAAATTTAAAACCAAATTAATTAATCAATTGGAAAGATATACAGAAAAATCAAATCCATGAAAAAATATTTGGCAGCCAAACAATAAGAATGCGTTCTTGAATGTAATAAATGTATGTTGTATCAAATAATGCGTCCAAAAATAAAAATGAATTAAAACGGTTAATTCTGGCGTCCATCTAGCGGCAGGATCGCAAAGTAATTTGTAACTACCGTATCAGAAAAAGTGGATTGCTCTAAAAATGGATAATAAATGTTAATCAATTAATAAATGAGACTTACAAATAAGGTCGATATAATCATCGAAATATACAAGGCTTCTATAGCGCAATTGCAAACGCGCATGCCCCGGAAAGGAGGAGATCCGTGGTTTGAATCCCGGTAGCATCCAAATATTTTTTCATGGATTTGATTTTTCTGTATGTCTTTCTAATTAATTAATTAATTTGGTTTTAGACTCCATTATTTTTAATGTCGACTGTTTTACTACGACTAACTTGCTGGTCTGGAGTGAGGTTCGAACTCGTGACATTTGGATCAGGAGGCGAGAGTCCCAACCACAAGACCAACAAGCTGCTATAATTTTTTGCATATCACATACTTACCTCTTCAACATTTTCATAGTCAACTAATAAGTAGAGTCCACGTTTCCTAACTTTGTATTTGTAATACACCGATACGATTGTGAATAATACACGGAATGTATCAGTAAATTACTAGCTATTCTTGCCATGGTTGTATGACGGCGCGGGACAGTAAGCAGCCGACTGTCGATCTGTAATCATAATTTTACATGACTTACATCATGTAAACGGGAACGAAAGTAGACTGAATGCGGTAGAGGGCAAATCCATTTATGAGTAAAGAATGAAGATGTTAATAAAGAATGTATTGCTGGTCTTAGCATAGTTAATATAATGAACAAGGGGTTGCTGAGATGGTTTGAGCAAGTTGAGCGAATGAATTAAGAAATAATGGTGAGGAAATATATGACGCAAGTGTTGACGGCACCATAAAGAGGAAACGACCGCAGAAGACCGGGTGTGACAAGATTAAGATGTATGAATGTCGATAAGGCGAGAATTGTGTGTTAAGATAGAAGAGTGTGATGCTCTATCATCTCTGCCTACCTCTGCGGGGAAACGGCGTGATGGTAAATAAGCAGGTAAGTACATCGTGGTCACCCTAGAGCTGAAGTGCAAATTTATAAAAAGTTTACCCTGCCAAAAGAGTACGTAACGCGGCATGTCTACGCTTTGACGACGCAGCAGATGTATATATAAATTCTAATTACCTATTCGAAAGATAGATACCACTAACGGTAATGGAATATAATCACTCCTTCCTTTTCTTGGATTATTTTTGTTCTATTTGATGCTCAAAAGAATTACATTAAACCCATTATAATGATACATCTGGCTGCGTTGCCTTTTTGTGAAAATAATGATCTTATTCAGTTTCCATCGCAGACTGGCGTGTAGCAATATTATTATCAAGCTACAGTGAGCTTATAAATAAAAATATAGCATTATTAGTATCTAGCTACAAAAAGCTAGATAAATAATAATAATATATTAACCATAGGTACTTTCAGGGTTTATGCAATGCAATGTTCTGAAAATAATAAAATATATTTCTTCTCTCAGTGGGATATTGATGTCTTTACATTTATACCCCTCTTTTGTAATTGTTTTACTTTGTCTTAATTAACCTGAATATTCTAAGGAAAAGTTGTCTATATTTATGTGATAAATAGCGATACATAGAGCAGGGCTTAAGGCTGGACATTAACTGCAAATGCATATTTCGGCTTTATTATTCATTTAAATCAGAACGTATATGCTAGACCAGATTTTTGTAATACGATAACCTAGATAAAACCTTTGTTTTTATACAAAAGTAATAAACTAAGTTTTTTTTATAATAATTATGAAAATATATGCATATGTATTAATTAATCGACAGACCACGGCCAAATAATGGTTTTCAGTGTCTTAATATAAATCAATACGTCCTGACTAGTTTTATGTACACAGAATATATTTTCTTAAGAGTATACAGCTCGCATTATAATTATAAAACTGAACGTTATAAATTTTTTACTTGCAACAAATTTTAACGTTTTTTGATAATTTTAAAACATTTTTTATTCATATAAAGAGGTGATTTTAAACAATATTTTCTATTTACAAAAGTACTTTGAGCTTTCAACCACTATTTAAACGTTAGTTTTTTTAATTTAAAATAAGTTAATTACTATTTACAAATAAAAATTCCAAAGCATGATATGTCAACAAATGTCGCAGTTTTAAAAACGGATTTGAAAACTGTGTCATTTTTTCACATATTTCTTACTTTGGGATTTTTAACTTTTAAATAGTTTTTTTTAAAAGCGTTTTAAAATCATCAAAAAACGAAGAAATGTGTTGCAAGTAAAAAATTTATAACTTTATAAATATTGAAAATTTCTTAATTATTTCAGAAAAGTTTTATTGTCATAATGCTAGCTTTATACTCGTAAGAAAACATATTCTGCGTGCGTATAAATATACAGAATCTATCGATTTTTCAAAAACTCTGTCGAATAATGCTAATATTTTCTTAATTATTGTTAAAAATGTTCATATCATTATATTTATATAATATTTATATATCTATAGTCTAGCATACACATTCTGATAAAAATGAATAATCACCACATTTTCGATTAAAAACACCGAAATATGCATTTGCAGTGAATGTCCAGCCTCCAAAAGGCTAGTTGTGAAGCTTTTCAACTGGTCAATTAAACATTACGCCATGGAGCTGGATTGTTCAAGTAGTGGTAGTTATATCGTTTGACCCGCGCTAATGTCTCGTTCGGTTGTTTTATGACCCCGAACCGGAAATTTTATTCACCGCACGCCGAATGAAGATTATTAATGTTTTGTATTTAGTGCCTACCCCATCTATAGCACTTAGCGTTGCCGGGTACACAAAGGGTTAACAGAAGAAATTTTCTAACTGCGGTTTTAGGCACGACTGTAGATATTGGTTTGATTATTTATGTGTGTAGATAGACAATTTTAGATAAATAACACCCAATGTTCTGAATGTATTGGCCGATATTAAAATGACTTATTTAAGTAAACAATTATATTCAGAATATTTTGAGTATGCCCAAATTTAATATCACAATACAATATCACTTTGGATAGGAATTATTTTATTTATATATTAATTAAAATATTACATTTACTTACTTACTTACTTACTTACTTGTCATCACGCCGTTTCCCCGTGGGGGTAGGCAGAGAGGATAGAGCGCCACACTCTTCTGTCCTGACATACAACTCTCGCCTCATCCACATTCATACATCTTTGCATGCAAGCTCGCTGGTTGTTGAGGCTTCTAATGGGACCATCTTCCAGAATCTGGTTGATCTGGTCATGCCACGTCTTCCGCGGTCGCCCTCTCTTTCTGGCGCCATCAACACTTGCATTATATATCTTTCTTACCATTCTTTCCTCATTCATTCGCTCAACATGCCCAGACCATCTGAGCGACCCTTTTTTAATTCTATTAATTATGCTAAGATCAGCTTTACATTCATTCTTAATATCTGCATTCTTTACTCTATCATAAATTGAATCAAATATAAGTTTATAATGTAAATATTATGAAAATTCAGAATATTTTGCCATAAAATTATTTATCAAATAAAGCTCATTCAATGTATATTTTTAATATGTATTTTTTTTCTTTTTATTTCAACAGGCCAATAAGCCTAATAACAGAAGCAAAACACATCACAAAACACACAGGCTTGAGTAAATCACATAGATTAATTGTGACCTCTCCGGAAATCCAACCCGGAACCCTCAGAGTGAGAAGCCAATGTCGTACCCACTGGACTACGAGGGCCGCCTTTTAAAAACATATTTTTGTCTTTTATTTCAATTTAAAGTTCTCCGCCTCTTAAAAAAACAATTTTACTTTGATCGCTCTTAGTAGTGTGACTGATAAAAAGTTTGCAATTAAAGTACAGATTGCCGGCAGTTGAAACCCAGGAACAGTGAAGTGGTTTGTGCAGTTTCCTCGCGTTGCTCGAGTACTTCTGCTTCGTCTGCACTTAAACTGCTTTAGCATTAAAACAATGCCAATCTGGATGGCGAAAGTGTAGGGCCGGTACGGGAGCTCGTAGAATGACCCTGGGTCAGTGGTGGGTCCCACTTCACTTCAATTCACTGCGCTGGTTGCTTGTTGCGTGTGTTCTTCAACTAACTTTTAAATCGTGGTTTTCAACAGTAGCAGGACGCACTCGATCCTTCTCGAATTTTTCAAAACAACGGTGCACTGTTCGTTCAGAAGTGGGTCCTTCACCACATTCTTCGTTAACATTTCGTGCTGTTTGCTCAAATGCATGCAGTAAGTACTCGTAATTCTTCTTTTCTATCCTCGTTCTAAAGTAATGCAAATGAAATGCCTGCTTCAATGAATAAATAAAAATATTGGCTCTACTACTCGGCTTTATTCAAGTTTTAGATGACTGTTTATATTAATTTCATATTTCCTTCTATTCTAAATGTTGCTCAGAAATATCGAAATTTAAGCTAAAAAATGCTTACTTAAACCAGTTGATTGTACGATTTAAAAAAATGTCTTTAGAGTGGTTTAAAAAAATGAATTATTCCTACTATTATAAACTATTCCAAAAAAAATATTTTTGATCTCTTTTGTCGTCTTTTGTATTCTTTAACAGTTAATAAGATTTTGAAGTTTTATATCTTTTGATGAAAATGACCAAGAAAATAAAATTTCGGAATGAAAATAGATGTGTTAACTTTATTAATTTTAAAAGAAATATACGATACCAAAGCCCATCTTTCGACAGTTTTTACTACTTCGCACAAACAAACTTAATACTTTTTAATGAATATAACAAACTGTTTCCCAGCAGAGAACTTCAAAAGGATATAGTAATTAAATTAGTAATTAAATTAGTAATTATTTTCATAAACCATATATATAAATGTACATCTAACAATAAAGGAGGCGTTATATTTGAGATAACGACGTCCTCTTGAATCCTTTAATAACTAAAAAGGCTTAGAGAATACAAAGGAAACACATTTAATTTTGGCAAATAAATTTATTGTTTGATATCAACAAGTATAATAATTTTAAATACGAATATACAATCAATTTCAGAAATACACGTTTTCCATATACAAATTATTTGCTTTTAATATACTTGCAAGTATATGCATATAATATTCAACTACTTTATCATTCTTGTTATAATATAAGTATATACAATTCTGATATAGTTTATTTTTTTATTTAATTTAAAAAATCATCAATAAAAAAATTCACCTGATTTTTCAATATTTTAAAATAAAATAATTATGGAGGTAAATTTTAAATTATACATATTTACATAAAAATTATTAGAACTCAAAACAAGTTCAATTTTGAGTTGCACTTTTGAGATATAGTTATCGCAATACAAATAAAAACTGTACAAACATATGTATGAAAATTCAACTGTAACGCTGACATGGTGAGAATGCAACAAGAAAATACAGTCTGTCTCGCCAGTGAGTATTTAGTATTTATAGCTATCAGAAAATCCAAAATTGTACTTTTATTACGTACATAACCCCTTCAAAACGTGCGAGAGTTGTAAAATGCAGGTTTTTCGTATTAAAAATGAAATGGTGTAAAAATGTGTAATAATTAAATTTTTAATCTTAAAAAAATAGGAATTGCAAAATCGATGGCATAGTAACAAAAAAGTCTTTATTCAAATTGTGAAATTTTCTTAAAGGTAAAACAAGTCTTTTTTTATCTTGGAAGATTTTTAATTAACAGAAAGTAGGCAACCCTAATTAAAACATCTATAAAGATGGTATTTTCTTTTTCAAATATACTGAAAAGTTGCACCTTTTAGCCTGTCAGTTCTCGGAATTTTTTTTTTAACGCCACAATAGGCCATGATGCCCAAATATTGTAGCGAAACGTATTACAAAAATTCATAGATTTGAGAAAATCATAGAAATACATCCTCATTGAGAATTGAAATCGGAACTTCCGGTACGAGAAGACAGCGTCATGTTCACTTGACTGAAAAGGTCGTCTTTATGGGTAGATAGGTTATTTGTAAATAAATTTTTATACTTAACCCAAAATCGTTATATTTGTAGATAAGTTTTTGTGTTACTATACCAAATTATAATACGAGAGCTATTCGGAAATACACTTTGAAGTTTTGATAATAGTGGTGTATTCAGGCCGGATACATCTTATCGAGAGTACATAGGGGGTGACCTGAATACAGGCTGGCCACCTTAACAAGAGTACAAAGGGCGCTGCTATAAAAAAGAAGAGCACAAGCCCTAGCTCTCTCTCTTCCATTAGCCAGTGGGCAGTTAGCACTGTGATCGGTAGGGTAGAGGAAGAAGAGGAAGTGCTATCCATAGTATATCGGAGCGCGCAGTGGTTCAAAGCTTGCAGCTGTACAAAAGGGAGCGATGTACTTCCGAGAATTTGCTAGTTATAATCTCAAAACGTGAGTTCCGCAATGAAATACGCTTGTCTTCTGAAATCTGGTATCTTGTTTTTGCGTGACAACGCTCGCCGTTACAGTGCCAGGCGACCAGGACATTTTAAGATAGTTTCGATGGAACATTTTTGATATTCCCCCGTATAGCAAAGACTTGACTCCAAGTGATTTCCTCCTACTCAGCCACATGAAGAAATGCCTTGGGTCTCAGCATTTTTGCTCATGATGAAAATCTTCGAAACACTGAAAGGTTGGCTACGTTCGGAGGCGGCTGTACGAAGGATTTTCAAAAATTGTTTTTGTTTGAATTTTAACAATTTAAAATATTTCTTCTTTATTTTCTATAAAACGTTGGTCTAACACTACAGTACATGGAATATTTAAAATTCATTCGATCAATAGTCAAATTGAGAGGAAATATTCTTCGAATTTCTTTAATTATTACACCATCATTTGACATGTATCGAAGCGAATAGATTTTGAATATTCCATATAAGTCATTGTAGTGATAGTCCAACGTTTTATAGAAAATTAGTCAGAAATATTGAAAAAAAATGCAAATTTTATTATCGGTTATCTCTGTAATGGACATTTCACCCAAAATGTAAAGAATATTTTCTTTTCAAATTTAATAAGACTCACCTGAAGTTTTTTCTATTAGCTTTGACACACCCTGTACGTTAAGATATGAAAAATAGATATCTTTAAAACTTTTAGAGCCTCCTTTTGCATTAGTCCGCGCCTCCCTGTCTGGAAATTGCGGTGTTAATCTATGCGGATGACAATGACATTGTTTCGAAGGGCGGCTGGTTAATTTCTCGAAATCAATTGCTTGAATGTCTAATTTCCCGAAAGTTAATATCCCATTTAAAAATAAAAATTTTAAAGAACTCCTCCTAAAATGTTTTTTTTAATTCCTTTGTAATTTATATCCACAATAAGGTAGTTAATAAAGAATAAAAATAAATAATTAAGATCAGCCTAAATCCCTCGAATGTTATTAACTAAAGCATTTTATTACATATTTTGAACATAATTTGCATACTCCAAATTAATCTACAATCTTATTATTGGAATAATAAATAAAGTCATATAATCAATAAAGGTGAAAATAATTCTATTCGGAAGACAAATTTCAAATAAAACCATCCATTATTTTTTTTAACGATTACTGTAAAGCCATTCCTATAATCTACGTTTTAAAAATGATTATACATACATATTCCGATTTATATTGTCCAAAATTGTCAACATTTTTAGATTTGTTTAAACGTAACACAAGATGTACAAAGTTTTTTTAATAATATTTTCAATCACTTGTTAAGTTTTGGTCTGAAGAGGATGTCCTCGTTTCAATAGTTTTGTATTACTTCATTTGATCGCAGGTTGTGCCAGTCCAATTGAAATTTCTTGCACTGCTGAAAAAGAAATGCACAATGTTATTTTAAGATACACAATATTGCTGCATTTAGGCGCAGTACATAGAATAAGGCAAGGATCGCTGAAAGGATGGTAAATAAATTATATGGGGTAGGTTCCTCCCAGAATTCTGAAATGGAGATCTTGGGAGAATAAAACAGGCATCGGAAGACCTCAAAAGAGATGGGTCGATAATATAGCCGCTGTGGGGGGAAAGAAATGGCTACAATTAGCAAACAACAAGGAAGGATGAAAAAAGAAGGAAGAGGCCTATATCCAGCAGTGGAGAGAAGAAGGCTGATGAAAAAGAAGAAGAAGATGGGGTAGGTAGTGAATGTAGAGGCAGAAACAGAGAGCATCTGCAAAAGACCTGGCATAATCAGATAAACTAAATATTGAATAATGATCCTGTTAAGACTTTCAATAACCGAAGAGCTCACTTGGGAGATGTATGAAATTAGATGAGAAAAAATTGGTGAGCCACGATTCAAGAATCCTTTCTGCCTATTCTTGATGGTTAATTAGTTATGAAAATTATTCTCATAATTTTAGTCGTTTTGTATTATTGATAATTTTGGGCTTTAAGGGTAATAACGTTGTGGAGTGTAACGTTGATGATCATTAAATAGGGTGAAAAACACAATCTATGTTATATGACTCGAGTTTCAAGATCTGCATCCAAATCTGAATCAAGCAACTGAATTTTAACCTGTCTATGAGAGATTCTGATGCTTTCGAAACGAGAGTAATATAATATGAAATTATAATTAAACTCACGTACATATAGCATTTTTTATGTTTTTCACCCTATTTAATAATTTTTGCAGAATATTTGGGTCGGTTGTGGTATCCTATGGCGTATTTGAACAACTTAGAGCTCTTAAAGACTCTGGCTATAAAAAATCCGTTCTGGCTATAAAATCAGTTGTTCAATACTTCAGTTCAGAAAATTGGTAAATTTGTAGGTACCTCAATTTCGTAAAATGTATATTGTCAGTTTTATTTCTGAATCCTGAAAACCAAAAATAATGAGCACAGAAGCCATCATCTTTTAGCGACAACTTTGAAAGGTTGGCCACGTAATTAAAATGCCTGTAACCAGATTATCACAAGAGATTATGTACTCCCAGCTACCCCAGGGCTCAAATCTGAGTTAAAAATCGCCTCCCTGAAAGCAAACCCTTAAACTGAAAAGACAAATAATTTATCATATATTACAAGCCAGGGAACTAACTGCAGGGACAGGTCTAACTGGAGGGCAATGGTACTCAGTGGTATCCAATACTTAGAAACGGAACGCCAGCAGCACGCTGAAGTCAGTTAGATGAGGTGAAAAGAGAAAGAACAGCAAATAGGGTACATAAACCAGGCCATATCCGCTGTCTGGACTGGCTGGCTGGATGGACAGAGATACGAATGAAGATATTATGACTCGGATGAATAAAGAAAACTAAGTTATTAAAACAATAAAAATCCGAAAACTTCAATATCTAGGACAAATGATGAGACATCCAGAGAAATCGAGATCTTGCATCTCATAATGCAGGGAAAGATTGACGGAAGTCAGGGCCTTAGAAGAAGGAGGACTTCATGGCTGAAAAATTTACAAAGTCCGCAAAGCTAACATGATACCCAATGTCCATTAAACGGACAAGGCACGAGAAAAAGAAGATCCGCTGTCTTCCCTTGTTTAAGATGCCCAGAATTTATGGTTCCAGGGTTATTTGAGGATCCACAATCGTGAGGAAAAGGCCGTTGGTGTTGAGGTTGTGTTTTGAGTTTTACATGATATGTAGCTATCAAGATTTATTGTGAGCATGATTTCAGGCATTCTTACTTGTTTCGTCTTACTCTGCCATCTGTTCATCGCTTCTTTGTGCTTCATGAATTCTCTGCACCAGTCCAGGTAGACTCTGTGGTACGAGCCGTTCTGTGATGGTGGACTGCACCTGAGGACGATAAAACTGCAGACTTTAATGGTTGACTACCCATGAACTGAAAACCAGAATGTAATTCCATACATGTGTTCGGTATTCACTACTTGAAACTTACTTTATATAAGCAAATTTTTATTTTATATATTGGCATTGACGTCTACCCCCACTCCAAACCCTTTTGTACCATTCACCTTTCTTAATCTAAAACCAACAGCTCTACAGCAGCTAACTAGTGAGACATTTTATCACCTGACCTAAAATTATTACCAATTTTCAACCGCAACCTATCGGGTGATTATCCATATCGTTGGCTTCCGAGCAGGAGTGATGCCAATTTTTCGGCTTTGAGCTCATCCATTTTCGTAATTTAATAGAAGTTTGTCGTCACCACATGAGTTGAGCTTCCGGTACCCTCACCTTTCATCGTGTACAGTCCACGCTGTTGTTCCCATTTACCCTACATCTCCCTTCTTTTATTTCCATCTTATTTTAACCACCTCCCTTTTTGATTCTGGCGACTTGCGTCGGGATTGGATATATAACGCAATGATATGACGTAATTCTAATAATTTATTTTTTCATGCGACATAACATTTTCCTTCATAACTCTGTCTATCCAACTTATTTTGAGTATTCTTCTATATCTACAACTCAACTGCTTCAAGCCTTCTTGTCGATTTTCTGGTAAGCGTTCACGCTTCCACTCCATAAAATTATATCGAGAACGCGTAGAATCTGACTATTTGCATTAATAATCCAAGGTTGAGATCGTGACTGCAGAAAATATTATTCATGTAGATAAAGATTACACGAGTTTGTTTAATGTAGCATTTGATTTCAACAGAAAGAGCCCATATATACATTGCAACCCAAGTGTACACCAAGAACGAGAACCCGAGTGTATACCAAGTAAATACATTGCAACCCAAGTGTATACCAAGTATATACATTGCAACCCAAGTGTACACTGAGTATATACATGCAATCCAAGTGTATATCAAGAATATACATTGCAACACAAGTGTACACTAAGTACATACATTGCAACCCAAGTGTATACCGAGTATTATTAAAACCCAAGTGAATGAACAAAAAATTGACTTCTATATCAAAACTTATGACATTGTTTTATTTTTTACGGGAATCCTTAATATCTTTTGCGGTGAATAGTACCAAAATGATATTTAATCTTAGTATTGGTGTCCATTTCCGTACACTTAAATGTAATACAAATATTTCCGGATACAAGACAATGCCGAAGATAATGAAGTAGGGAGAGAAAATTGGATTTTCATAGAAAGTATATATAACGTTCTTCTTGTGTTCACATCTTAGGCATGTGGCACCGATAATATTATTATTTCAAAAATAAACTGTACAGAAGGAATGAGGCAAAAGATCGTTGGAAGAATTAATATTTAAAAAAGTTTTCAATAAATTCGCCATTCATTGGAAATTATTTTTTTGCAAAAAACAGATGTAGGCGAAATATTAGGTCCTTACATATGAAATTGGCGTTTTGCCGTACTGGCAAATTTTATCTCAAATATCTTCTCTTTGGTTAAGAATTCCAAATCCAAATTTATACAGCTATTTACTAATGTATTTGTGTTTTGAAAATTATAATTCATTTGTTTTTTCCTCAATTGTTTTTTTCTTTGCGTCACTCAGTTTACAAAATGAAAAACTTGAAATATCGCGTTATTTAAGAGTACGAGTTCTATCGTGGCACCAGTGCTGCAGAAACGGCTCGAAGGATTAATGATGTGTATGGCGACGGTGCCGCAAAAGAAAACACAGTGCGTTTTTGGTACCAACGTTTTCGTTCTGGAAATTTCGACCTGCAGAACAAGCCCCGTGGACGGCCGGAGACCAAAGTTGATAATGAAGAATTGAAGGCTATTGTGGAAGCGGATCCATCGCAAACCACACCGAGTTAGCTGCAGGCTGCGGTGTTAGTGATAAAACTGTTTTAATCCACTTGAAGCAAATTGGTAAGGTGAAAAAGCTTGAAAGGTGGGTACCTCACGAATTGAGTGAAGCAAATCAACAAACGCGCGTTGACTGCTGCGTTGCATTACTCAACCGGCACAATAATGAAGGGATTTTAAATCGAATCATTACCTGTGATGAAAAGTGGATCCTGTACGATATTCGGAAGCGCTCATCGCAATGGCTGAACCCTGCCGAACCAGCCAAACCATGCCCCAAGCGAAAATTGACTCCAAAAAAGTTACTTGTGAGCGTTTGGTGGACTAGTGCTGGTGTCGTTCACTACAGCTTTCTTAAATCTGGCCAGACGATTACGGCAGATGTCGATTGTCAGCAACTGCAAACCATGATGGAAAAGCTAGCTGCTAAACAACCGAGGCTGGTTAATCGCTCTAGGCCACTGCTGCTTCATGATAACGCTAGACCACACACTGCACAACAGACGGCTACCAAATTAGAGGAGCTTCAATTGGAATGTCTAAGACATCCACCGTACTCTCCGGACCTTGCCCCAACAGATTATCATTTTTTTCGAAATTTGAATAACTTCTTGCAAAGGAAAAAATTCAACTCCGATGGGGCAGTCCAAATCGCCTTCAAAGATTTTATTGATTCCCGTCCGAATGGTTTTTTTAGTAAAGGGATCGATGAACTACCTATGAGATGGCAAAAGTGCATAGATAGCAATGGTACACACTTTGATTAAATAATTATATTATAAAAAAAAAAAATCGGCTTTATGTTCCTCCCATACTAAACGCCAATTTCATATGTAAGGACCTAATATTTGTTACAAAAATATTCCTATTATTTTCAAACTAAGCCTGTGCTATGAAAAAAGAAATCACTTTGTTGTCTTTTGGAATTCGGCATGAACGTCCGACTACTAGAATGAAAAGCTCGTATCTTAAATGGATGTAGTTATGCAGAAAGCGTGTGATCCACAAAATGATAAAAATGAATTATGTGTGGGCTTAGACAGCTCAATACGATATCTACATGTGCTGGAAACGTCCAAGCTGTAAATGATAAAGATATTGATTATTCTATATTTTTCTTACCCTCACCGTTATATTAACTTTTATAGGTTGGATTATTCGTAAATAAAAGTTTTTCTATATTCGTAAATAAAAGTTTTTCTTTTGTTTAATTTTATGAAAAATCTCTGTAATGAGCGCAATGTAAAAAATATGCAATAATAAATTGAATTGATGATTTTGTAGCATAAAATTTTTAGAAGCCATTTTCTCAGTTTTAATGAGCCCGTGTTTTTTGGATTGGATGCTTTCTGCATAACTACGTCCAATTATAACAAGACCACAAGCTACTCCATTGTTCGCAGTATATCGTAGATGAAAATCGCATTAAAACAAGTTAACGAGTTTGCATACTGATAAAGTGACAAAGTGTGATGTTATTGTAAACAATGAATTACTATAATAATTCTTTAATCTATGAATTTGATAAAGCATTAAATAAAAAGTATTATTTGACAAGTAAAAAACATTCAACGCGCTTAGACGTTTTCTACAGAATTATCATGTTATAACAATAGAATTAAAAAGATGCATTATGCGTCCATACATGGATATTTTTAACCAATATTTGTTTGTTAAGAATTTGTAAATTTGAAGCAACAGAAAACAGTCAAACCACATTTTTGAGCTTAAAATTTAATATAACGGTGAGGGTAAGAAAGATATAAAATTATCAAAAACTTTATCATTTATAGCTTGGACGTTTCCAGCGCATATAGATATCGTACTGAGCTGTCTAACCCCGCACATAATTCATTTTTAGCATTTTGTGGATTAGATGCTTTCTGTCATCCCCTGAGAAGGATATCGAAAGGAGAGTGACTGCGGGAAACATTGCAAATGATACTCTGAATGCAATGCGGAAACAATGAAAATTATCTTTTGCATTTATTTCCATTTTATTCTTCCATTTTCTTTTCTTGCATCTCGCATATGTTAGGCCATCAAGAGCAAGATAAAAAACTACAAAGCATGCGTAAGACATAATGACATATTGCGTAGAAGCAAGAGTAGACACAATTAGGACTAAATAAATATTGAGGACATCCGAGGTGAAGACGCTGAGGATGATAGCAGGCAAAACGCCGAGACGAAGAGAGATATGTTGAGGCTGAGGACATTGTACGGTGGAGTAGACAGCGAAGGAGGTACTGGTATGGTCATGTTCAGAGAACATACAGCATCATGCTCCCTTATATCACACTACACAGTCACCCTCACGGAACCCGCCCTCGCGGAAGACCTCCAAAAAGACGAAAGGATTAGTTGGAAATCTACCTCATAGGAGGCGCTATCCTCTGAAGAACATACCACATAGGTCTATCAAAGGGAAGAAGAAGAAGATCTCGCATGATACCCACTCTAAACAAAACTCATTCATCTACAGATCCACAAATTCATTTAACTTAAATTACAACCACATTTATATTTTTAACTCAACTATTCCAGACATTAAACGAAAATTAATTTCACAACCGCACCCTAACTAGTTAATTTAATTTATATTCCCATATACTCCCATACTTCTTTCCTTTATTCTAATCCTACGTTCCACTCCGCCCTTCCCACCCCTTCTCAACATATATTGAAACTATAAATTATGTCAAATTGTCTAATATAATAATTTATCTTAAGTGGAAAGTTTATAATTGGCATAATTTACTATCTTTTATCTCTTGTACGTTTATTTAAGATTTGCTGTTAACTTTTCATAAAATAAATGAACAAAATAAAAATATTATTTATTCGTGATATTTTCTGTTTTACTTTATTCCAAAATAAATTTTGAGTTGTAAATCTAAGGTTGTAAAATAATAAAAAAGGGCTACTTTCATCGAAGAAGGTATTTCTATATATCTTACGTGTTAGGTAATGGGCTAGAAGCTTGTTATATTTTATCCTATATTTATATGTATTACGTGTATATCTAACAAGAAATTAAAATTCTTTTATCCGATAAAGGTCGGTTTATCGGTACTGAAATTAAATTTAATTATGGCCAGTAGGAATCTGTCACGGTTTTTAGATCTTTTCCTTTAAATGAAACTTGTGCATTTTCAAAATAATCTTCCAAATACCATCTTCAGGTTTGTGTTTTCTGTGGTATTATGCCATGTTGTTACGACCTTTCGGGCCGACGTTTCGGATCCCATTGCAGGGTCCGTCTTCAGGGCTGATGTGATGATGGACCCTGCAATGGGATCCGAAACGTCGGCCCGAAAGGTCGTAACAACATGGCATAATACCACAGAAAACACAAACCTGAAGATTATGAGTGGCCGTGAAAACCTAAGAAAATTCTTTCTCAAATACCAGTTTAAATATTTTAGGTATGGTGGTTAACCATTTTTAAAAAAAATTCTCAAAACACTCGTGAACTCGCAACTAAACAGAATCTGACAGCTGACACGTATCAAACATGGCGTCATTGTTCCGCATATAAGTTTGTAAAACTATACATTCTTTACTCCCTGATGGCTTACTTCGTCGTGAGAAACGAATTTTACATCAAACGAGCCTAAAGAAGTATAAGTTCAAAAAAAAAATCACTAGAAATATAAAGAACCCGTATTACCTGTTAGAATCAACAGTTACGTTGTACAGCGCCACCAAACGGTTCCCCTGTCGACACTCGAACATCCCGGCATCTTGGTGTGTTAGTCCCACCACGACTAGACCACGACCGGCTGTGAGGATATACTTACTCGATCTGCCAAAAGAAATAAAGAAATAATGTATTTTTTTTTATAAATAAAATATTTTTTGGTAAGAACCTACAAACCACAGTATGCTTGAAAATTTAAAAAAATATTTTTGTACTAAGCTTTACCTAATCTTGATTGGTGAGTCGTGACTTGTATGAAAATGTGCCCCGCGTTTTGTTGCATCCTAAAATTTTAGTCTCAGTGCGCCGTAAAAAGAATAACTTCAATAAATAAATAAATATTTTTAATTGAGATAAGTTCTAGAAGTCTCCCAGAGACGAAACTATAAATGTCTATAGAAGTCTTTACAGGGTGGCCCAGGGCTCGTGACCTGTATGAGCCAGACCAGTATTTTACATAATGCAACATTCACCAATTCCACCGTAAGAACATCCACACATTATGAAATTATTGCATTGTATATATATTTACGTTCTAAATTAATTTATTTTCGTATATTCGAATAGACTATGCTAGAGAACAGCGCGTGCAGTGGGAACATTGAAGCATGCCTTTTTGTAAATGTATATTTTGGAATAAAAATAGAAATAAAATATTTATGCTACAGATTTTTGTGATATATCAAAATATGAATACTTTAACAACAATTATGATAGAAATATTTCAAATATTTCGAATATATTATATTCGATTTTTTTTACAAATAATCGGTTACGTAAAAGTCATGCTGCGATGTTCCTACTGCACGCCCCTGGCTAGAGACATATTTACCTATATGGTTGCATTGTGATCATTTTAGTCAGCTAATACAAGTCATAATCCCTGGGCCATCCTAAAAGACTTCGATACACGTTTTTTATATAAATAGATTCATCTCTGTGAGACTTCTATCATTTATCTTACATAATAATTATCCCTCGTATCATTTAATTAATTTTGTTCTCTGAACGTACATATAAAAATATTGTTAAATAAATATTAATCATCTTCATCCCCTTTTCCTAGTAAGGTTGGGGGCCCAAAGACTCGACAAGGTGCTTACATATTTCCTCGTCTTGCGCTGCTTCCGCATGAGTCAACCAATCTAGACCCATTCTATTTTCATATACATTTTTTTTTGCTTCTCCCAGCGTAATCTGGGCGACCCACCGGCCATCTTCCTTTAGGGATTTCCAAGAGGATTCTTGTTGGCATTGTTAGCACATGCCCAAGCCATCTCATTTATGATTTTTCTATGAGTAGGAAGCTCCATGCCGAGTATATCTTATGTCGGTACTTCTCAATGTGTTCATCAGTGTGACTCCCGCTACCCCCCTTCGAAAACTCATCTCGGCAGCCTGGATTCTTGCTTTCACTCTCTCCGTCAGGATTCTATGATAGTCATATATTAGGGTGGGTCTATACACAGATTTGAAAACAGTCAGTCAAAACAACGAAAACAGACACTAAGCTCGGAATTTCTTATCACCGCACTATACAGAGAACGTAAAACGCCGGCTGCAGCTCCAATCTTCTATTTCACTTTCTTTAATAATTGATAGAATTCAGTTTTTTTCACAGATATTTTATATTTTTTCTATCAAAATGTAGGAATACTTAATTTAAGCCAATATTACACCTACGATGATAGAAATATTGGTATCAGATACATGTCTTGACATTTCTCATAGAGATTTGCGCGTACATAAATAATTACGTCCCGTGTATAAATGTTTTCGAGAATTGGGATAAGAATTTTAACATATCATTATTTATAAATCGGAATAATAATCCAGAGAATAGGGTGGATGATCGAATAATGGAAAAAAATGTTTAATATGTGTATTGCGTTCGAAAAAAAAATTGTGGGCGAAAGGAACAATCAAATAAGTCTAAAAATGCAGATTTTCGGGAGAGCCAAAACAAAATTTGGGAATTTCGTTTGTTTACGAAATATTTCTTAGAGCCTTTGTTACTTTTATCTAATGTTTGCACAAATAGTTTTGTTTTTTGCAAAAGGTTGGTTTTTGCAAAAGAAAGTTAAACCAAGTTGACTTGTGTCATTGTTTCTTGTCAAAATTTTCAAAAAATTAAGTTGTTTTTTCTTGGCTACTTCTTCAACTACTACTTCTTCTACTACTACTACTACAACAGACTACTTCTTCAAAAAATTAAAAAATAGTCATATTTTATTTTATTTTCTGACTCATCTAATTTTTCCTCGCTATATTTAACCAACGAACAACTCTGCATACTTAACTCAAAACTCGATTTTATTGCCTAATTCGGTCATTCCTTTCCCACAGAAATATGAAAAAACATTTTATTGAAATATTTTCACAGGAAAAATAATATTTCACTCGATTACCTTGTGAATTTTCAAACATGACTTTGACTTAAGTCCATGTACGAATATAGGGCCTAATCTGATACTCAAGTATTGTTTACGATCCAGTGAACTTCATGATTAACAATCAATACAAGACAATATGAAAATACACGAAAGCGGTAATATTTCCCTCTTTGGTTGTATCGAAAAAATAACAAAAACAGAAGAATATTTCATAAATGAAAAAATAAGGGAGCTGGCGGGATTGACGTAAGGCGCGGGTTTGAGCTCTGAGCACTCCTTTCCTGTCCGAAATCATTCAATTATCATCCCTTCTGATATTTTACTGGGTCCTGTCAGAGGGATGCTATTTCTTTTTCACCACTTCCCCCCCGACTCGCCAGATTTAGCGAAAGTAATACGAGAAATTGTTTTTTTTTCGTTTGAATGGATTCTTCCGAACTCCGTTCGGTGCCTTTGAATTTGGATTTAGCAATTAATATTAAGAGCTTTTTTATAACTACTTCAAATAAAATAATAGAAAAGACTGGATACGCAATCAATTGATTTGACGCACTAATGACAAAGGTTGTATGGCTTATTAATTTATCTTCCATCATTTTGTAGAAAGGAATCAGCAGTGAAATGAGTCTCGCTATTAAGAGGGAAAAAACTAAAATTATGATTGCTGACCGTTTACAAAACAACAGACATAACCCTAGATATAGTAATAGATTAAAAACTAAGATTTATAAACAATACTGAATATATTGTGAAGAAAATACAAAAAAATGGCCGCAAGCTCTGTCTAATTAGAATATTGTCACGTGTCCTAGGGCTAGGGAGAAATTAATTAATGATCGATTAATTAATTAATGATTTATTTAACTATTCTTTTTTCAATTGTTTCAGCAACATTGCAGATGGACATTTAAAAAAATATTGATTCTATTATTTTGTATAAATCTACTTATATTATTTGATTAATTACACCTACATGTTTCAGAAATACCTTTCCATCGTCAAGGTGTTAATTAATGATCGATTCATTAATTAATGATTTATTTAACTATTCTTTTTTTCAATTGATTCAGCAACATTGCAGATGGACATTTTTAAAAATATTGATTGTATTATTTTGTATAAATCTACTTATATTATTTGATTAATTACACCTACATGTTTCAGAAATACCTTTCCATCGTCAAGGTGTTATATATATATATATATATATATATACATATATACATATCTAGATATATATAGCTTATATAATATATAGATATATAGCTATCTATATAATATATATAGAATATATATAATACTATATATCTATATATATGTCAAAACATCAAAATGAATAATGTCTTTTGTTCTTTTGTTTTTCTAAATAATTTGAAAATTTATTTTTAAATATTATTACTGAAGTTCTCGATTACTCGCAATTATTGGAAAAAATTTTAGAATTCTTTTTCTGAATTTACAAATCATTTATTAGAAAATGATCACGGTTTTGATAAAAATTTAGGACTTTCTATTTTACACATAAATAATTTTGGTCTGAAATTGAATAATTTAGAATCATTAGAAATTAGTAAAGCATGTAATAGTAAACAAAATATTATTAATAATCAATTAAATTTAACTACTATCCCTAATAATAATTTTTTTTGTATAGGTGCCTACTTCTGACTTATTTTTTGCAAAAAGTTGAACTATAACTACAGTAACTTATATCTTTTATGAAAATTTCCTTAGCTTTGTAAAACTCGAATAAAAATAAAACCATGTAAAAAATCTATTTTCAATTTTTGTAAGGTTTTTATCATTTTATTCGATTTGTAATAAAGATAATGAATTTTTCACAATCGATATACGTTACTGTAATGATTGTTTAACTTTTTGTAAATAATAATTCAGAAATATTGAAAAAAAATGCAAATTTGGTTTTGCATATCACCATAACTATTGATATTAATTAGGTCACGGTTGCTTGAACACATTTGCTACTTACTAGGAGACACCCTATATAGTATAAATCAGGGCACAAAATCATTTTATTGTTTTAAAATTGTGTATATAACAGCGGTATTTGATTTGTGAATCTAGCCGAAATTCTAACCTCAAAAGTAGGCTACGTGGAGTAAGAGTCTGTATTCATCTTTACTCAACTGGTATAGGTCTTTTCGTATAAGCATGCAATTGAGTTAGTGTGGGTACAATGCGCGTATTACGCACTGTACCCACACTAACTCAATTGCAACCTTACATGAAAATATCTATAATAACAAATATGATGAATGCCAACAGTTTGATGATGTTACTAGGATTGCTTAGCAATATGAATAAACAAAGAAATCTTAAAATGAGTATCCATAATCTCGCATGATACATTTATATTTTTAAATATCTTTTTCTCTTGATTTTTACTATATATATTTTCTTTTAAAATAGATATTAGATGTCGATCTAAGGGGATATAATATTATAAAAGCTAATACTGCAAAACAGATATTTCTATATATTTAAATACCTAGCGAATTAGATAACTGGCCGAGATGTTTGTTTCATATTGTACTAATTTATTTGTATTGTATCACATTGTATTGTTTCATATTGTACTAATTTATTTGTATTGTATCACATGTACCTGTGTGTATCAAAATCAAATGTCTATTTTTGTCCAAGAAACGTCGATTTATTAACAATGAAAAAAAATTGGCAATCGAATATTAGAAAATACCAAAAAAAACCTGAAAATCTGGTTATTTAATTCACTAAGTGTATTTTTTCTCTATTCCGTAAAATTTTGTTGTATATTTAGGGACGACTTCAACTGTTATAATTTAATAAAGCGGTTGATTCTTACCTTCGAACAATTTGCTTCTTGCCTCGATCGCCTTCATACCTCGACCAGGTAAAATCGCGATCCTTTATGACTTCAGGAAGCCTTAGGAAGTTCCCCAAATGCACGCTTTGTCCGAAGGTTGCCAGGACCTGCTTCGGCCTGACAAACTCGTCGCAGCCTGTGACGGACGTATCCGTAACGTCCTGAAATAACCTGTAAAAAATTCTTCTTCCGTGAGGTTTTTAAGTTTTTACTTCATTTTCATTATGTTCATCCCTTACATTCTGATTTGCTTTGTATTAAGTTTGTGTTAATTAAAAAAAATAACTTCTTCTTCAAATATAGCAAATTTATTTTGTGGTAACATAATTATAATTGATATAAATTAACTTTGTTAAAACCACTTATTTATTGAAAAAATTCAACATGTTTCGAAGCCAATGGCTTCTTCGTCAGGATAACAAAAATAATATTTAAAAATCGAAGTATATATCAAAATATTAAAAAGTTAAAAATTGTCAACTTTTCACTCAATGTTAAATAGATTAATTAAAATTCCATTATCTGTTGATAATTTTAATATTGAATTAAAAATTATTAAACAGATCGCGTTTAATAATGGTTATGATAAAAAATTAATTGATATTATGTTAAATAAAAAGTACAAGAAAATTTTTTAAAAATCTTTTGTTTACCCTTCAATTTTTAATTCTGATAAACATTGGAGGAAATTTATATTTATAAATAATGAAATTTCTAATTCAATAGTTAAAAATAATTCAAATGTTATTCAGCCAGCTTTTTACACTAATAATAAATTTAAAAAATACATATTAAATAATAAAGATAAGGATAATTTAAAAAAAAAATCGGGTGTTTATAAATTGATTTGTAATGATTGTGATTATTTTTATATAGGAAAAACGTGTGGAAATTTTGAAATTTGAGTTAAGGAACACTTAAAGTGTTTAAATAGTAATAATTATTCCGAATTCGTTAACCATCTTTTGGCTATGGATCATTCTTTTGATATTAATAAGGGTTTAAAAATTTTACATACAAATTATACAGAATCACAATTTGATAAATTAGAAATTTTGGAAATAAGAAAGAGTGTGAATAGTAAATTGAATATTATAAAAAATCAGTTCCTTTTTGCAAATAGTTATCTTTTAAATTTATTTTCATGTTAAGTAGGTACTTTATATTATCATTTTCTATATATAACTTTTTAATATTTTGATCTATACTTCGATTTTTAAATATTATTTTTGTTATCCTGACGAAGAAGCCATTGGCTTCGAAACATGTTGAATATTTTCAACAAATAAGTGGTTTTAACAAAGTTAATTTATATCAATTAAAACAAATAAAGCTGGGCAGACTTAACTTTAGCAGACGTGTTGAAAAACCACGAAAATGTGTATTTAAGCGCACTTTATTGTGCAAAACATTTTAAAAGTGGTTTTATTTACATAATTATATATTATAATATATTTTATTACATTTATTTTTAATTGTTCACATTAAAATATAATGAATATCCCAAAAATAATATTGTCAATAGATTAATTTGCAAATTTGTGACTTATAAATATTTTTCAAGAACGGAAATTAATCCATACAGGTATACTTATTAGAAAAAAAATATCTTAAAAGAGTATTATAATATATTATAATATGTCTGTTATCTTTTTATCAGCATAATCTACGTACTTGTCTAGTTTAAGCCACTTGTAGGATGTATTTAATGTTGAAAATTGAATGAAGCAAGAATAAATAATAAATAAGCAATACTACTGTATACTCACCCTATTTCATAAGGCTTGCACAAATTTTCACTCCCGCTCCAACCGCAGTACGGATCTCTAGCGCATCTGACGCAACCGTCGTATTGATGACGACACAAGCCTCCGAATGTGACCTGAACCACCCTTTTATCTGAAGTCACGTAGAGGCTTCCGCGCGACCTCGACAAGACCATTGCGACGACCTTTTCTTGATCACCGAGGATCTTCCAGATATCCTGAAGGAAGCTCACGCTCCTGCCTTCGGAGATCCATTGGACTATTTTGAAGATGCGACCATCATCTAAAAATGGCATATTATGTTAATACGTTAAATTAATGCTAACTTCATAAGCTTTAAGGGATGTTTTTTTTACTATAAACGTCGTCTACTCGCGCATTAAATCAATGAATAATTTATATTTGGCTCGAAATTTAAGTGGATACAGGGTGACATCCAGCGATGATGGCGTAAAGCTCTATCCTAACTGCTTTACCATGCCGTCAATCTCCGTTAACTACTATTATAAATGGGTAATAAATACCTTTCATACCTCATCACTGTCCAAATATATATGTCTAACTGTCAAACCATGGAGAGTAATTTGAACATGAATTATGCGCCGAAATTTGGTCATTCTAATTGAAAATTAATATAATTTACTTACTTATTCGGGCTTCTAGATACACACATATATATAATGTCTCGTAGCTAGATGTAATAACTTCAAGAAATTCTTCTTTATTCAATTTTGATGAGAAAATATTATTTACATTTTGAGTAAAGTATATATTTTGATAAACAACATCAAAATTTACATTTTTTTTTCAATATTTCAGCTTTAGTAGGAAAGTATTCTGTTTAGTAAGACTCTTTTCGAGATTCAAGAAACAAATTTGATGCACTTAAATAAGTAAAATAGGAAAAGCATTGGTATGAAATTGTATAAAGAACAGTCGAAAACAACAAAAGCCGTGAAACTCTAGCCGTAGCCTTGGATTACGGCTCGAATTTCAAATAGTATTTTTCATACGATGAGGATTATTTGTTTCCACGAATCTTTAGTGATGCGCAGCTTTTTTGCTTGCCGCCTTAAACCAACCTGAATTCCACTCTTATGGAAACGGAACCAGAAAAGGCGCCGTAGAAAAGTCGTGATATATCGTGATGCTGCACCGAATATTAAAACAGTATAAAGTAAGATGCTGCCATTAAAACAATTAATTAAACAAGATCCACAAGATCATTTCTTCTTCTTCTTCTTCAACAGCCTTCGTCTTTCCATTGCTGGATATAGGCCTCTTCCATATTTTCCATTCTTCCCTGTTGTTGGCAAATTGTAGCCATTCCCCCCACAGCGACAATATCGTCGGCCCATTTCTTTGGAGGTCTTCCGATGCCTCTTTTATTTTCCCGATGTCTCCATTTCAGAACTCTGGGAGGCCATCTTGTAGTATCCTGTCTTGCAACGTGTCCTGCCCATTGCTAAATTTAAAAATGTCCAAATATAAAACAAGCGCAGCCCAGAACCATTATTCCTTTATAGGAATTAAAACATTCAATTCATCACCAGAAAATTTAAAAAAATTCAAGACCTTACGTCAATTAAAAATGATACATAAATTTAATAAAAAAACCATTGAAATCCCCATTAGCTTCACTAAATATCAATATTCTTAATACCTTATTATTAAAATTGTAATATGTGATTACTCCTCCAATAAACACGAGCGTCGGCACTTTAATGGCGAGTAAAACGTTTTTTTTTGTACGAGTGTATTATTATATTCATGAAATGAAAATGATATGACTATAATAAATAATAAAAAAAACATAAGGTCTCATCCCAATAAAAATAATTTCGTTGCCTCTCTGTAAGTTGTGTATTCTCTGCATAAAAAATAAAATGCGGCTTTCGAATTTACGCATCGGACGGTTGAAATCAACGCATGTTTACATAACAAATTCATACTGGAAAAGTTGATTAAATTATATTATATTTGGTCTTTTACGCACTTGAATATTCCGCGCAAAAATAACTGCGGGAAACGATGGGACGCCAAAATAATGAATTTTTTCACTGGAACAACAAGCGGTGTGCGGCCGCGTATTCGATTTTTTTTCATACTGTATTCTGGAAATACAATACAAATTTTAATATGGGAATACCTAAAATGACATCCAACCCAGCGCGCGCGTGTACATATTGACCAGGATTTCTGACAGAAATTGTTACAATATTTCTCTTATATTTCCGCCTAGCTCCAGCGAACCTGGCTTTAGGTAAAGCCGGTACGTGGAATGAGGTACGATGAGATAAATCTGGGAGATTAATAAATTATTGATGGATTTGGTATTAATATTGTAGAGATTATTCACGATGATCATGAAAAAACATTTACTACGTTACTTCTACGTTAGTTAATACTTCACCTGTCGACATTTAAGTAGTAAAATAAAAAAATATTATTAAACTCAGAGATAACAAAGTTAAGCATATTCAATTAATCTAATGCTCTCAGAGATTAAATTGAGAAAAATATCAGTACAGTACAGTGTCAGTACCACTTTTCATATACAGGGTTATTTGTAAAACATTAATAACCTCGCAGGATTATATTCCTGCCTTAATTATGAGTCGAAAATGTTTAAGCTATATGTTTTCTAATTGGAATTCGAAGGTTTTTATTTGACTTGTATTAAAGGGAATGAATTTTTCATATTCGATATAAGTTACTATAATGATAGTCCAACATTTTACAAAAAATAAGTCAGAAATATTGAAAAAAAAAATGCAAACTTTGATGTCGCATATCTCCTTAACTATTTATATTAGGTCATAATAGCTTGAACATTTTCGACTCATAATCAAGGCAGGAATATAGTCCTGTGAGGTTATTAATGTTTTACAAATAACCCTGTATATGTATTTCGTTACCAATAAATCACCGTTTATTGGACGAAAGACATTTAATTCCTTGATACATACACACATAATACATATATATAGACAGGATAATATAGATAGAGTAGCTTGTTTTTCTTGTGGTTAGGACTCAAAGAGCACGGGTTCGAACCTTACTCCAGACCAGCAATTAGTCCTATTTTCATAGCATAAGCGTTTAGCTTAGTTTTAGAATAGTAAGAATATTGATGTGACACGTATTCCATGTTCGCATCTCTATATAAAAAAATATATATATGTAGCAAGCTTCTTGGACCTACCTCTATACTTTATCTTATTTAGGGAGTGGAAATTTTGTTGAGATTGATGCAGCATTATGGCTCGAACGATATTCCTTATCATAATTTTTATACAATTAGTAATAGTAATTGTCAGATAATTGTAATATATATAGCTGTAAAATTATAATAGCACTTGCTGTAACCCATCAAAAATTACGGTACTTTTAGATGTCGATTCCTAAAGAATAAGTGTTTATTTACTAATAAAAAAAAGTAAAAAAGAAAAATAAAAAAAGAACAAAAAAAAAAGGATTTTTTTATAAAATAGGTTACGGACGTAACAAAAAGTTTTGGACAAAGACATATAGACAACGAAATTATTGTTATTGGCATTCGTTATGATAATTGACCAGCTTATCATATCTGCAATTTGTGGGTTAACGACTATTTTGTCTCATTCACAATTGTCATTTCATAAAAATATATGTTTAGGTAAAACTCATTCTTCAATGAAATTATTGTGCGTCCATTTTGACGAAGATAAAGTGATGTCGAAACCGATAGACGATGTAAATAATGACTGATTAACTAACGAACTAAGCATAAAGTCATAACGGATCGAACGCCACACACTTTTACTCGGGCACACGATTTTTGCCTCGACGATATTTGTACATCTTGTATTTTTTGAGCTTTTGACAGGGAATTCTTCGACATTTGTAAACCCGATCAAGGTAGGTCTCTTGCGGATGCCTTTTATTCCTGCTGGCGTCAAAGCTCGCTTCATATATTTTATTTTTCATTTTATTCTCGCTAATATGTTCCGCCTGACCAAACCATCACAGCGATCCTTTTTTATTCTATCTACTACAGTCTAGTAAAAAATCATATAATTTATTCAAAGTTTGTTAGTTTTTAAACATAAATTTATTACACACGCGCGAGCAGATGATGTTTATAGGAAAGAAATTTCGTACTAGAATGGAGACTCGATTCTTGAAATATTCAATATTACCAGTCTATAAAATATAATGACTTACTTGTTCCTGCGTAAAAAATTGTATAGTTGTTAAGGTTATTGACAATTTTGTCAACAGCCAGTACAGTGAAGATCGTGTCCTTTTGTATAAATATCGGTCCATCAAATTCCGGAAGGATTGACTCAAACATCATCGGATGCGATCTGTAACAAAATAACATAAATTATTTATATGAAATCATTTCTATTCAAATCACATTAATGGCATTTAGCTATTTGTGTGATTTAATAGCTAAATGCCAAATTTATATATTTTCTGGTGACACAAAGAAAATAAGTTATGTAAGACCCTTCAATAAACAACTGAAAAGACTTGTATGGGGAGGAGATAGTTCATACCTTTTCAACAACCATAAAGTTATTCATAAATCGATGTGGTTATCTCTATTTAAACGTTGTTTTAAGTGTTAAAGCTATTATGTATAGAGTTTGACGTCTAAAATATTGATATTAATAAATTAATAAATAAAATTACACTTTATAACAGTTTTATGGACTAAATTTCTATTTATTTTTTGCTCTCCTTAAATTAAATATGTGTATTTATTTCAAAGTGTCAAAATCGTTGTTCATTTTTAATTCTGTATTTTAAATTTATTTTTTGGTTTATTTTATCATATTATCTTATTTATCTGGTGCATTGGTTTAAATATCTTTATTTTACTTTTTTATTAATTTGTTAAAGGTTTCTAATTATTAATGTACTTATAATGATTTTGTACTTATCATTGTAAATATATGTATTTTTCATTTATCTTCAATATGTTTTATTTCTATTACTTTTTAAAAATTATTTAATTTAGAATGTGTTTTATGTTAGGTAAGTAAAAAATCTTTATAACTTTCTCGTACTTTAAAAGCCCACTAGCGCGTTGATTAATAAATAAATAAATAATTATATTGCACTATTTCGAAAAAAAAATGTCGTGAGATACTATCAAAATATATTGCCGTATTTGTAAGAGATCTATTTTGTCCCATTGGAAGCAACCATCAATTTCTTTAAAAAAATCAATAATGTTGGTTTCCCATATAAATAGCTTGTCTCTGTGAGATTTCGTTCATTCGTCTTAATTTAAACATTACTTTTTATTTGAGAAGTGACCGTATTAAAAAAATGGTTTCTTGATAATCAAAATAACTTAGATTATCATCAGTTAGATAGAAAACACAGAAAAATCCATGTTTGGAATAAACATGGGTATATGACGTAATCATTTTAAAATTTTATTTAATTGCGTTTAGATTCTAAAGATATTACATGTTTTATTTTAAAGCATTTTGAAAATGATTTGAAGTGTTTAAATAATTGGCGTTAGAATCTGAAAAAATGGCGTTAAAATTTTAAATTTTAATTTGAAAATTATTTGAAAAGTTTAAATACTAAGCAACCCATAATATAAAAACAGCCTGCTTTGTGTATTGTTTCAATACAAATTTACATTTTTTAATATTAAAATTTTAATGAAAAATTTTCTTCCTGCGTAATTAAGTTCGTACCTGGAATAAAAAAAAATCATTTTATGTTCGTATTTAGTAAAATTTTATGAAAAATGAAAAAAGGTAATATTTTATTAATAAAGGGAACAAATTAAACGCATTAAAAAAGTAATATTAATTTTTTCTTGTACTTTGCACAGACGCCGACGAAGGCGAGAAATTAAAATATATTATTACTTTTCGGACGGAAACTAAAAGAAATATCAAATTTTCCTTTATGATTTCCAATCAACCCCTCTTATACACCAATCAATCAAATAACCGAAGCCTCAGAAAGCATTAACCGTCTAGACTCGAAAAGATTACAAACATGTTTTGTAAAGGGCGTCTCGTAGCTAGTAGCAAAAACATCTGGGAGTCTCCTTGTTCAATTTGGATTAGAAAATACTATTTACACTTAGTAAAATTTTTATAGTTAAGGATATGAGCGACATCGAAGTTGGCTATTTTTTCAACACCTCTTCTGTAAAACGTTGGAGTATCATGAAAGTAACTTGAATCGAATATTAAAAAATCATTACACCCGAAGTGAAAATATTATTTTCTATTTAAATGATTGATAAAGACTCTCCGAAATTTTTTCTACAACAATAAACAACAAAAAAAATAAAATTATTATATAAAGTTGAAAGCAATTGCACACGTTTAGTAAAGCATAATATAGTAAAAAAATTATAACAGTTTGTTAAATCTCACTCCATCAACAACTGAAATACAATGTACTCATTTAAGTCCAATTAGACCAATACTAGTAATCTTTCAATACACCTTTTAAAATAATTAAGACTCATTTCAGAAAAATTTCCTTGAGTAGTGACAAGTTTCTTATATTTATCTCAGACAAACCTCAGTAGGTTATGGCTGCCTTTGTTTTTATACTCCTAATATTACTATTATTACTAATTATTATATACCTCATATTACTAATTACTCCTCATACGTACTTGTTTTCTGAACATATCTACAATTTCTAAGAAATTAATTTATTTTATAGTGTTTTGTCCTCATTTTTGTTTTAAGGTTGCTCATCTCGGCACAAGTTCATTCTAGTAAGATGACTGGCTCATCTTACTACGTAAAATGAACTATAAGTTGTGGAGGTTTTGCCTTAGAAATTGCAGCTACTAGCTACGTTTTTAATTTTTCACTGCAAAGCCTTACTAGGCTAGCGAACAAATACGAGCAACTTGACGTTTTTGCCACCAACTTTATTATATATATTTTTTTTAATAACGATGCGAACAAGAAATACGTGTCACATAAATATTCTTATTATTCTCAAACTAAGCTAAACACCCGTGTTATGTAAATAGTTCTAACTTGCTGGTCTGGTGTGAGGTTCGAACCCGTGAACTTTCAATTACGAGGCAAGAGTCCTAACCACAAGACCAACAAGCTACTGAAACTATAAATGTAGCTATTTTAAAAGGTGTATTGAAAGATTACTAGTATTGATCAGATTGGACTTAAATGAGTATATTATATTTCAGTTGTTGATGGAGTGGGATAACAAACTCTTGTAAATTTTTTATTTTATTATTCTTTACTAAACTTGTGCAATTGCTTTCTACTTTATATTATTATTTTTATTTTTTTGTTGTATTTGTTATTATATTATGCTTTCTTTAAGCTTCTGCTTTTCCTGCACACTTGCTTTTTACTTTATATTATATTTATCTTTTAGTATTGCTCTAAGGCTATTTATTTGCTTTCCACTTTATATTATTATATGTTCTCGTTTGTATTTCAAGGGCAATCACTAAATATTCTTAAAAGTATTCATTCATTTAATGTACACTTTTCCTATATTTTTAAATGCGCTGAAATGTCTTAATAAATAAATAAAATTTACGTAAATAAATTTATTTAATCAATTAATATATATTATAGATGTCTCCCAGAGACGAAACTGTATTTTTATGGGAAAGTAGGTATAGAAATCATTTTTTGGTGTACATAGGACTTACGACCTATCGTATGGTTGGCTTAAGTGATTACTTTACACATATGTAACGTTCGCCATTTCCACCCATGATAGAATATATATTTTTTGAAGTTGTATATTTGAATTGCATGCCACAATTCATATGTGTGTTGTAACCGCCTTTCATACGCGGCCTGTTTTTGAACAAACTCAAAAATATTCTGAATTTATTTAAGTTCACGATACATAAAAAAATAATAATTACAAGAGTTAATTCGCAAACCCACAGGTGATTAAAATTGCTATGTACATTTAACATTGGGAGCTTAAATTGTCACATTGACCTTAAATTGTCACATTGAGCTTAAATTGTCACATTAAGCTTAACTTGTCACATTGAGCTTAAATTGTCACATTGAGCTTAAATTATAACATTGGGAGCTTAACTTTTCACTTTGAGCTTAACGAAACAACACGCAGTAACCTGAGGAAGTTGACCACCGAATCCGGAAGCTTGGTGGTGTCCTTGGCGCAGGTCCCCGGCCTGGGGTTCGGGATCCGGTCGTCCGGCACGGGGTACCGCGACCTGCCGCCCGAGCTCCACTCCGAGAAGGGCCCGTGGAAGGGCCGGTCCAGGGAGGTGGACGAGAAGGAGCAGATGACCGAGCCCTGCATCACGGAGCCGAGCCCGGACGTGAAGATGCCGTACAGCCTTGCCTTGTCTTCTGGCACCCTGTAGACGCTCTCTGCGAAAGAAAATATAAAGGGTTATTTGGAAAACGTTAATAACCTCGCAGGACTATATTCCTGCCTTGATTATGGAGATATGCGACATCAAAGTTTGCATATTTCTTTCAATATTTCTGACTTATTTTTTTGTAAAACGTTGGACTATCATTACAGTAATTTACATCGATATAAAAAATTCATTTCCTTTAATGCAAGTCAAATAAAATAGTAAAATTCTTCGAATTCCAATTGGAAAACATTCCAATTGGAAATTTTTCAGGGCTTTTATCAATTTATTTAACTCGTATTGAAACGAATGAATTTTTCGTAATCGATATAAGTTATTGTAATGATAGTCCAACATTTTACCAAAAAATAAGTCAGAAATATTGAAAAAAAAATGCAAACTTTGATGTCGTATATTACATTTTCGACTCAAAATCAAGGCAGTTCCTGCAAGGTTATTAATGTTTTTCAAATAACCCTGCATAGTGTAACTGACTATTCCACAATACTTTGTAGGTCCAGCTGTCAGTGGCGTGCAGTGGATATAAACTTAGGTTATGCTGTGACCGACTGTATACCTATACGTATTTAAAATAGAAATATATATGAATATACCTACATATATCGGTACATACATATTTTGTATTTTTTAACTGTATGTAATGAACTGAGTAGCTTTAATCCACAAAAATAACTGCAATGTGAAAGAAGTATTGTAAACAAGCATTTTCTAAATAAATAAATATTTTATATAGATAGGTAATACGTGAAAATTTTTCAATATATTTCGAAGATGATTTATATATAATTAAAACAGTGAGATAAATTATGAATTGACATGAAGTTGGAAACAGAAACGTCGGAAATAAAACATATAGCCGTTAGAAGTATTACGGCTAGAATTTTAAATATTCTTTTTCTTAAGATAAGTATTACATATTTAATGAACATTATTTGTTTCCCATAATCTTTACTAATGCACAGCTTTTTTGCTTGTATGCGCTGCACGCCACTGCCAGCTGTTTATACCAGGCGTTGCACGGGTTAAGGACTAAGTTAATAAGTTTGTGGGAGAAATAAAGGTTTCATTGTTTTGCAAAGCCTCTAATAAAAAAAATTGAATTTAATTTAGCAGGGGAGTGCAGTGAGAACAAAAAGAACGACTTTTATTTTGAAATATATTTGGAAAAAAAATCGAAATTTTATATTTATCTGGCAGAATATTAAAATCTGAATTATATGTTTATTACTGAGATAGAAATATTACTAGATATTAAGAATGTTGATAGGTTTTCACGGCTACTCAGAATCTTCTGGTTTGTGTCTTCTGGGGTATTATGCCGTATTTTTACGACCTTTCTATGGGCTATAAGATTTTAAAAAGGGGCCTAGAAGATGGTCCTGTAAGCCAGAAAAATCGTAAAAACACGGCATAATACCCCAGAAGACACAAACCAGAAAATTACAAGATATATCTTTTATTTCGGTTTCTTTTCAAAATAAATGCTTGGGAAAAAGTCACGCTTCTTCTTCTCACTGTGGATGGGATAGCCTGGGGTGAAATGCTATCTTTGTTACCCGCCGGGTCCTAAAGAATAAGTTTGCACAATTTAGGTCAGATCGGTCAAACGGTCGACAGATACTGAGTTTTATAGATAAAGGTTTGTTTGCATTTTCATATCTTTCAATTATTGTTATAATATGCATGTTAATAATCAAATTAAAACACTGATTTTGGAGTCAAGGAGGTGATGTTTGGCTAATTAAATAATTTGGTCTCATTTTGGTCTTGTCCTGTCTTTTGATATAGAAAAATAGTCATTTTTACTTACATATTTTTCACATAAATTCATTAAGAACCGTTATATGTTCTTATATGCTCTTGCATGATGTAAAACCTAATTTTTGGAGGTCAGATAACAAAAATTTTATAAATTAGTCAGATAACATATAAATTCAATCTATTAAGAAACAATATCCTCATACAAATGCTATAGAGATACGTTTACGGTTTACGGAATACGCTGAATTCAATTTAATTATTATAATTTCTCAGAATTTACAAATCAGCTATTGGAGACAGGTCATGCTTTGAAAAAAAAAACAGCATAGAAATTTTACATATTAATAATAGAAATAAATATTTTATGTTAGATAATCTAGAAACGTAAGAAATCAAAAATTCCTTCAACAATCTCTCAAATGTTGTTAAATTTAACCAACTTATTAAATTCGATTCACCCCATTGTTAAATTATGTATCTTCAGTTGGTTTAGGTACGTTGATGATATTTTCTGAGTATTCGCGGGCATTGACTAGATTCATTTCTCACACATCTCAATACACTACACAAAAAGATTAAGTTCATACTGAAAAAAACGAGGTAAATAGCTTAAATTTTGTGGACTTCTCTATCAACATTTAGAATGATAATTTCCAATTTAAAATATGCCTAAAAACCACACACACTGACACCGTAATTCCTGTATCATCTTTTCATCTCCACAAGCGCATTAAATGGCCAGCTTATATTTTATGTCAAATCAACTCATCGTGACAACGAAATTAAAATAAGAAAGCTAATCGTTAATAATTTAATAACTGCATGCTAATAATGTTAAACTCGAAATTTAATTAATAAAAAGCTTACCGATACATATACTCAGGCCATAACGTTAACATTACTGAAAATACTTTTTGGCGGAAAATTTTATATACGAGTCGAATCCAATTTCAACAAAAATTACACATTGTTTCCCTGCCTAAAGAAAAAAAGAAAATACAAACAATAATATCGGTAAAATACTTTTCAGATAAAAAAAATAGGTAGGTTTTTTCTAATATAGGTAGATATTAGAAAAAAGCGTGTGATGGCTCATCTTCTTCGCCTTTCAGCTCGATCCTACTCCTAACTGAGTTTACGCCTTGTTAGAGGCAAACAAGCTATCTATCTACGTCGGGTGAAGGCTCTACGGTTTTTAACGTAGTATTTCCAAACACCCTCGCTTTATTCAAGACCTCCCCAGTTCACGTTGTGTAATTTTTTGTTTCGAACTATAGGGGATGAATTGGTTTTGTGGTAACCCTATCGCAAGCTAAACTTAAATTAAATACTGGGGTATGAAGTTCGTGAATGTTCATGGAAAACGCAAACAAAACTACCTAGCACGTCAATTAAGCCCTACGGTGCAATTGCTAAACATACTATGTTCCGTGGCCCTATGTTATTTACCTATCATTCCTACGGACTGAAACCACTGCATCTGGTGTAGCTGCGCTTCCAGAGTGCGGGATCCTCTGCTCCCACGCCCTATCCGCTCGATCCCCCATTGTCCTACCTGTATGGGATCGACCGCCATCCACTGGAAAGGTTAGTAACGTGCCGTTATCACATGCGCATGCACATATTGAGTACATAGATCCCCTGAAAGCCCTCGAGTCCTTCGTAGCCGCTCCTATGGATGATTCCGTCTTCGACGCCCTCGCTGATTAATAATTTTATCTTCCGCCGTTATCTCGCTGTGCTTATTCCTTACGATCTTTTATATTTACTCTGCATTATCTTTATATCAATTACATTGTTACGTTTATTTACTAGCCGGCCTAAGTTCCGTCACCTGTATCTGGCCCTATGTCTCATTCTAGTGGTACGTTGGGTTCTAATGGATAAGGGGTTTGTAGAAGGTATGTGTAAATGTATGTGTACGCGGAAAATGTGGTTGCTTTAAATTCGGCCCCTCCGTACCCAAAGGCTCATCGGTGACTGATCCCATCTTCCTTCTCCCGACACGAGTTCCGGATACGTTGACCTGAGCCTGGATGCGCCTTTTCATGTTGGGCCTCTTCTGTGCAAAGTACCGCACCATCCCTCGCGTCAGTGTCTGGCGTCCGGGCTCAGAGCCAGTTTGCCCCCCGAATTCCAACTCCTCCAGGTTAAACTAAGTTAAACTACGGTATATATACTGAAGCTACTGTAAAGATGGTCCCGGGCCACCTGTCAAGTCAAAAATATGCGAGTGGGGAAGGGGAGTTTCCTAGGCTCCCCAACCCTCGCCTGTGAGCAACTACAGCCCATTGGCCATTCGCGACACTACAGTGACTGCAATCACCCTCCCAGGTAGTACTTATTATAATCTGGTATGCATCAATACGTTCAATCCATTCCAGACGAGGGAAGACATCCGCACGGGTGTTGTGCCACCCGTGAAGAGCCCCCTCATACACTACGTACGAATAGATACATACTAATAAAATATAATATACATACATATACTTACATATACAATACATAAATAAATACTTGTAATGGTTGGTTGCCATGTGGTTTCACGAGGCCATGACCCCTCGTATTAGTAGATGGAAAGGTGGATCTGGACAGTAGGGATATGCCTAGCCCCTGGCCAGGGATGTCGGTGTATTTTCTCCAAATGGTGTACAGCTAGAATCCTGCCATCGATGATGATGGGATCTGCCTAATTTCTCCGACTGATGTGTAACTGGAACCCTGCCATCACTGATGAAGATGATGTTGTCACTATCGAAACGTCACCTGATGATATATAGCTGAACCACCGCTAGTGATGATGATGATGATGATGATACTATCGTAACGTTTCCTGACGATATATACCTGAGACACCGCTAATGATGATGATGATACTATCGAAACGCCTCCTGACTACATATGACTGGGGCACCGCTAATGATGATGATGATGATGATACTATTGAAACGTCTCCTGACGATATATAACTGGGACACTGCTAATGATGATGATGTTGATGATACTATCGGAACGCCTCCTGACGATATATAGCTGAACCACCGCTAGTGATGATGATGATGATGATGATACTATCGAAACGCCTCCTGACGATCTATAGCTGAAACACCGCTAATGATGATGATGATGATGATGATACTATCGGAACGCCTCCTGGCTATATATGGCTGGAACACCGTTAATGAAGATGATGATGATGATGCTATCGAAACGCCTCCTGACTATATATAACTGGGACACTGCTAATGATGATGATGATGATGATACTATCGAACCGCTTCCTGACTATATATATAACTGGGACACCGTTAATGATGATGGTGATGATGATGCTATCGAAACGCCTCCTGACTCTATATAACTGGGACACCGCTAATGATGATGTTGATGATGATACTATCGAAACGCCTCCTGACTATATATAACTGGGACACTGCTAATGATGATGTTGATGAAGATACTATCGGAACGCCTCCTGACTATATACAACTGGGACACCGCTAACGATGATGTTGATGATGATACTATCGAAACGCCTCCTGACTACATACAACTGGGACGCTGCTAATGATGGTGATGATGATGATGCTATTGAAACGTCTCCTGACAATATATAACTGGGACACTGCTAATGATGATGATGTTGATGATACTATCGAAACGACTCCTGACGATATATAGCTGAAACACCGCTAATGATGATGATGATGATGATGATGCTATCGAAACGCCCCCTGACTATATATATCTGGGACACGGCTAATGATGATGATGATGATGATACTATCGGAACGCCTCCTGACTATATATGACTGGAACACCGCTAATGAAGATGATGATGATAATACTATTGAAACGTCTCCTGACGATATACAACTGGGACACTGCTATGATGATGATGTTGATGATACTACCGAAACGACTCCTGACGATATACAGCTGAAACACCGCTAATGATGATGATGATACTATCGGAACGCCTCCTGACAATATATAACTGGGACACTGCTGGTGATGGTGAT
>JADDOH010016133.1:0-47217 GCA_016648135.1 Agrypnia vestita | reverse complement strand
AGAATTCCATTGTGACTTCTAGTCTTGCCTCGGTTGAAATGTTTCAATTATAAATTAATAATAATGATAAATTATGATTAAAATATTTACATCACTTATTGTGGTGTGTGCACGGATATATGAGAGTTAGTAAAGGTCGATATGTACCTACCTACTGGATGCGTCATTCAATTTTACGTATAAAATACATGTGGCAACGAACCATAGTGCCCTACATGCTAAACTCCGTACTGTTATTTATTAACATTAATTACCCATAAAAACAATGTTTTGTTGGTATTTTAAATATTTACATTTTTTAATTGTATTAGGTATTATCAATATTGATCAACTGACTAATAATTGAAATATTAAATATACTTAGTTGACGTATCAATATTGATACAAAAATGATTGTCAATATTTGAATATTAATATAACTGTTTGTACTCTACGCAGCAATCGAAGTTTGCATTAAATAAATGCCTGGGTTTTTGATTTTAACGCAAATTAAGGTTAGGAAAATTTTAAAGGAAACTGATACAAGAGTGTTTAAAATTTCATTTAAAAAAAAAAGGATTCAATGTTTTGGTTCTGAACGGTAGGTAATAATTAAAAATATGTTTTATTTTCAAATTATTATGCCTAAGGTGAATTTAATATTTCGGTGCCGTAATTTACTAATTCTACTTCAATTGCTAAAAATAAATGTTCATCCCAAATCACACCCCTATTAGTTGTAATCCGTAAAAAAATGTTTTAATATATTTTCAACAGCGTCATACATCGTAGCATTTTGAATTATGCTTTTTTTTGCTTTTTATACCTCTTCATTATTTGCGCCATCTGGTAGCATTAGTGACGGACATTGTTACATAGAATATTGTATATTTTGATGGATGTGTAACATTAAATATGATGATTTTAAAAGATAGGCGGCGCTCATTTTGTTTGCATTGTAGCGAAAGAATTTTTAATATTCCATGTACGTTACTTTAGTGATAGTTATTGTAATATTTTACAGAAAATATGTCAGATGTATTAAAAAAAATGCAAACTTTGACACTTATTTCCTTAACCTTTGACGTTTCACCCCAAGTGTACAGAATATTTTCTATTCAAAATTTAATGAAGAAGACTCCCTCGATGTTTTTACTACTGCCCACGAAACACCTTGTACAATTTTTTTTAGTTAGGTGACGCCAAGATAAATCTATCCATTTTATTAAAGAGTTAAGGTTATTATTACGGTTGTTGGACATATTTAAGTGTTAAATACACCAGATATTTTATACGAACCGTATATTTTACAGAGAATCAAATCTCGACGTTTCGCTGAAGTCTTATTCAGCTTCACCGGGAGAACGTCCTATCATGGCGGAGATGTAGGCCGAACTGATTATTTCTTCCGAGGTCGAAAATTATACGCACTTTGCTGTGGATTCCATTTTAATTAAATCTGGGGTGTCTTTGGTACAATTGTGGCGTATAGATGCAAAAGCGCTATTATCCATATAGATAGTGGCGCTTTTGCATTTATATGCTGCAATGAACATATTTCGAAACCACAAGATGCAATTTTTGATAACGGTTCTTGATTAGAATTTACATTATAGAACAAAATAATGAACGTGTGTAAAAAATTTATATTGCATACATGATTATTGACCATCCTTGAAATAGGCAATTGCGGAATCGCGTTTACTGCTGATTAAAATTATTTTGTTTACCGGCTGAGCCTTACAAAATTATTATAATGATGCAAAAATATACGACGCGTGACGATGGCCTCTACAAAGCTGTTTTTAAAAACATAATATTAACAAAAAATTCAATTGTGATCTCTCTCATCTGTTGACTGAGCGCAGTAAGGCTTGACAATATTTTTATGAAACTTTGTCGATAATTCCCTCGGCCTATATTTTTTTACTTGCGTTTTTATTACGACCATGGAATGAGATAAATCTCAGAGATTTAGTTGAGATAAAATCGTGCTCGACGATCCAGTGGCCAAAACATCGAGACTCATTCCAGGTGAGTAAGTTGATCTTATTTTGATAGCACAAGCGTTTAGCTTAGTTTGAAGATAGAATATTAAATTTTACGTGAAAGATTATAAAGATAAAAAAATATAGAAGATAAAAAAATGTTTACTTGAGATCGGTAGAAAGAGACAAATAAGTACTCAGAACTCCCATCCCAGCCGACGCTTGATTTTACAATGCAACTTTACATTTGAGTAGCAATGTAACCTAGAATCACAGATATCGACAGTTATATAATCTGAAAAGTATAACAAATGAGAGGTATTTAATACTACAGAGGAGATTCAAATTCACCCATGTTACCAAGAGACTATCAATGACATCTTTATTTATTTATTGGATCTATGTAAAAGGTGACCCATCGGATACGCCGGATTTAATTTTAAAATGAAATACAGTACATTACTTTTTAATTAGACAAGTTTTATTAATTTATAAAGTGATTACGTTGAGATTAAATATGAAATATAATATTGTATATACCTTGGTATTCATTAAACCCTAGAGCGGCGCCAGTACTTCTGGAAAATATTGTCTTAACAAATCGATGGTTATTCTTAGTGTATGGAATATGACAACATTCTGTTGAAACCACAATTCTTCGAGATCCGTATCGGTTAATTGATTCCACAAAAAGTTTCCTACAAGTTTGGCATTTACAGTTATAGCTTTACCAGACTCATCCGCAAAAATAACGATCCAATTACGCCTCCAGCCCATAATCCGCAGCAAACAGTGACTCTGTAGGTGCATCGGTTTTCCAAGAATATCACGAGGAATTTCAGTGCCCCAAATTAGGAACTTCAGTGCCCCAAATTAGACAATCCTGCTTATTAATAAAACTATCCAAATGAAAATGAGCTTTGTTGTTTTTGTTTTAAAAAAATGTCATTCACATTTAGGTTTTCCATAATCCAATTAGCGAATTGTTTCCGTTGCAAATAGTTTTGTGGCTCGAGCTCCGTAGTTAATTGTATTCTGTAAGAGTGGGAAATAAATGTTATTAGTGAGAATTTGTAGTTATTTTTTATAACAGTTCATCTTTCATTACCTTAACCCTAGAAGCCTAATCTATCTTGGAGGTACATAAAGCCTTAACATACGTCTCAGAGGCGTACATATATAAATGACAACATGTAGGCTAAAATATATCTATTTATGTCATATTTTTCGAAGGAAGTTGAAGGTTGGGATATTAACTAATAATTAAACACAGATTTATCAATGAAAACTACAATCACGGTTATTATTACAACAAAATAAAAAAATACGCTTATATTCAAACTTAAAAAGTCAACTTCTCAGATATTAACTGAAACATATATTTTTTTTAAAAAATTTAATATTTTTTTAGCATTAATTACTTATTCTTAGGACATAATTAATAAAACAAATAATAAAGTAATCAGATTTTTAATGACTAGCTATAAATTAAGCGCAATCTACACAGACATCAACTTTGTGTTCGCAACATACTGACTTTTTGCACTTAAAGCACACTAATTTTGACATTCTCTTTTTTTTGTAAGAGCAAAAAGTGCAGTATTTACGTTTTTTGGGCTCAGGTTTTCCTGCCTGAAGTTCATTACACATGCGGCATTCTTGTAAAATGAAAACCTCTTCAGTAACATAATTATTCTCATCATCGCTTTCAACGTCGTCCACAACCTGGTTGTCCTCGTCTTTAGAAGCTGATTCTCCTAGAGAAAGATTGTCTTCTTCGTTTAAGATTGCCGAAATATCGTCACTGTGTAATCTATCTAAAACAATGCCGAGATTAACGTAAAATGTACAAAAAACTAACGAAAGTAAAATCACACAATCTTAGTCCAAAGTTACACAAAGCCTAAACATACGTCTCGCAGGCGTGTTGTAGGTCAATAAGTAAAAAATGACGGTACTTATCTTACCAACACAGGTACCACCGGCAAGCTCTCGTAGGCTACTGAGTTGGTTAAAAAGCATGAGGCGCTAACTTCACCCGTTAGAAAGAGATAGAGAATTTTCGATTTCGTGTACGCCTCGCAGGCGTAGATTAGGCTTCTAGGGTTAATGATAGCAGATAGCATATCAAACATGAAGTTTGCTAAATTAAATATTTAAAAAGTTGTGAGAAACTTATATCCGGCATACCCGGTGGGCCACCCTATATTTTTAACATTTTAGATAGTTTGTTTAAATAGCATTATTTGTTATATATATTGGTGTGTTGTTGGAAATCTCCTCCGTGGGTACGGGCCTTTACATGGAGTATTGCGTGAGGCAGGTTCTGTAATGCAACGCCTGCGTTTTCTGTTTAGATGCAATGCCGCGCAGCCTGCGACCTCGTTCCAATGAGGCGCGTGACCATTGCCACACTGCCGACAATAGTTGACTAAGATGTAGAAACTTTTTGCATAATTTTCCGCACATTTTCTCGCCTTCATCCGATTTTGCGATTCTTATTTAACTTCTTACTATTTTATGGTGAGTGCAGAGATTATTATCTGAGCGATTAGTGAATTACTAGCCGAAAGCAAAGGGCTATACTAGGTTTGCTTTTACTAGGACTTTGTTCAGCCGATGCGGTACTACCCCTACCTAAAATTAGACGAGACATATTTGTTATGCCCGTGTAATTAAGTACTTACTTAATTTACATTTGCGACTTTTGCGACTTTAGATGGACCTTTGAAGCAAAAATTGCGTCCTGTGTTTTGATGTCTACATGTACGATGGTGCAATATCACTTTTCAACACCTAACATTTGTACAGTAATGGCATATAACCTTTTTTTAATTAAAAAGGTACATCAATATTTTGTTAAACACGCATGGAGTAAAATGTCCCTTGCGGTGAATTTTTTACGAACATGGCGCTAAAGGAATTATATTTTTTTTATTTTTAATGTTAGACCTCCGCGATGTCCGGGTGTTCATAAAAAAAACCTGATTATTTGATGTCGAAGCGATATTTATATCATCACGCAAACCAGTCACCGCAATATGGAGTTTTCGAGTTTTGTGTAAAGACTATCGTAGTACTGCGGCTTGTCTATTATTGAGTGCTGGAGTAGCAATTACCAAATTCAGAATCTCTGTTAATTTTAGGACAGGGCGGATTGATGTGGATCTTTTTAAGAATGGTTTATTAGAAATTGGATTAAAATTTAGGTATATTCTAGTATTCGATATGAATTGCTTCCTTCTTTGTTATAAATACACGGTGTGATAGAGCTGGTTCCCAATAATTTACAGGCCTAAATTATAAGCTGGAAATGTTTTGTCAGCAACGTACTAACATTAATAGTTATGGAGAGAAGCGACGTCCAAGTTTGTATTTGTATTTTTTTTCAATATTATTGATACATTTATATTACAGTAAATTACACCTATCGAATATTATAAATTCATTCGCCTCAGTACATATCAAATAAAATATTAAAAACTTGGCAGACATTTGAACCAAAATTTATATGCAATGTTAATTATTTTACGTATGTAAACATTTTGCGTCGTTTTAACGCTATCATTAAAATAAATTTTCATCCTACACAGTAATTAATACATCATTGTGTAGGCTTGTTTTCCTACGCCCTGCTTGTGAAGCAAAAAATACTTTACTGGCAATGAGATGAATAATTGATTAAATAGTTCAAAGGAGGGGGGGGGGGGGTATTGTTTCTCTGTTAGTATCATTCCTCTGACTCTCTCACTCCTCTTCCCCCTCCTCATTGACCCTGGTGCCCTACCTAAACTGGCCGCGAACTCGGGCACCGTGACGCGCCTGACAATAGATATAAACCGATCACAGTAGAAGCGTGCATGTCACGCTGGCGTCAAAAAATCGCACGTAGGTATCGAAAGTAGGTACCTGAACGATTGTTGAACTGTTCTCTTATTTAGAAAGTGTGAACTAGTTAGTACTTACATACAGATGTACCCATTTAGAATAGAAAGTTACGATACAAAAAAGCGACGAATTACGAATAAAGCCTTTCGACTTTTATCTATATTAATGTATAAAGAGGTAATGTTTACGAGTCTGTTGGAGGTGATCTCCGAAACTACTCGTCCGATTTAAAAAATTCTTTCACCAATATTTAGAATGCACTTTCAGGGTGGACGTAGATTTTACAACTAAGGTCGACGAATAAATGGTAAAGCGATACGTTTTTTATGAACCCTGCCTTAAACGGTAAGAGATATTGAAATATTTTCTATCAAAAAAACCACGACGACATGTATATATTTATATGTTAGGCTTAATACACTAATTGATAAAATATGACTAAAGTTACTAAAAGTTATAAATATTCTTGCAGTGAAATTTATCACAGTAAAATCTAATTTAACTAACCAACAAATCATCACACTTTTCCCGCTGCAGGGGTAGGTAGAGCCTCTTTTGCTTAAACCACATTCATACATCTTCACGTGCACGCTTTTCGATTGTTGAAGCTTTTAACAGGGCCATCTTCAAATATATGTTTAACCTGACAGCCAGGTCTTTCGCGGACACTCGCTTTATATATTACCTTTAATATCCTTTCCTAACTCATGCGTTCCACGTGACGGAACGATCTCAGTTATGTTTTTTTTATTCTACCTACTACGCAACAGCCCAAATTAAATTCACTCAAACCAGCCGTACGATAGGTCGTAAGCCCTATGAGCACCCAAAAAAAGACTTCCTTATCTACTTTAAGCGATCGCATTCAGTCTGCTTTCATTCTTTTTTGTCAATTACAGACTCACTTGCATTCATTAGAGTTGGCACCAGAACTCCATTATGAACCGCTAAATTTGTTTCGTGTGACAGATTCTTATTGAACATAATGGTATTCAAGATACCATTTATCTCCCGCAGTCACCCTCCTTTCGATATTCCTCTCAGCCATACCGTCCCAAGTAAACATTTCTTCCCAATTAATTTGTAATGATTGTAATAATTTTTGCACAGGCAAAGCTTGTAAAAATTTTGATATTTGAATTAATATATCATCACTTAAGAAATAACTATTCTGAATTTTCTAATCAACTTTTGGAACAAACAATTATCACTTAAGAAATAACTATTCTGAATTTTCTAATCAACTTTTGGAACAAAAATAATTATCGATATTAATAAGGGTTTGCAAATTTTGCGTACAAATAACATAAGATTACAGTTGGTTAAATTAGAAATTTTAGATATTAGAATAAGCGTTAAAAGCCATTTTAATATTAATAACCAGTTTCTTTTGCAGAGTTACCTTTCAAATTTGTATTCACATTAGTTTTTAAATAGTTATACGTCTCCCATATATGTATTTATTTTTGATAATATTTATACTTCGAATTTTAATTGTATATCTATGTTGTATCCCGATGAAGGGATCATTAGCCCCGAAACACGATGATAATTCACTAAATAGTGGTTACTACAAAAATCGGCGGAAAATTTTGCATCAACCTCATATAATATTTTGATTCATACTCGGTCTAGCATTAATATTGATCTTACTAGATTGAAATAATCTTATATAGAGTAACTAAAAAGGAGGTGGAGTTATTAAATTGAACTCGACTTTGAAGTGTTGAACTTTAACACGAATTGACACCAATATTTGTCCCTGTACCCTCAATAGTAATCGTAGTCACCAGCGATATGGAGCAGCAGTTTGCTGCCTGTCCTGACCGAGATGCCCCCGAGGTCAAGTGAATGAACTGTCTCCATTGAAAAAATCCATGTGAATCGATGACGAATAGGGTATTATCTACATTTTTTACATTTTACGGTGACTAATCTTTACGGGTACAGGTTCAAAGTGCGAGTGCGATCAAGTAAATAATTTAATTAAACCTGCTCTCTGTCAAGGAGCTCGCGACTAAATATATTTTTATTAAATTTTTATTAAACATATATTTGAAGATGGCCCTGTTAAAAGCTTCAACAATCGAAAAGCGTGGACGTGAAGATGTATGAATGTGGTTTAAGCAAAAGAGGCAGGATAGAAGAACGCAGAGTTCTATACTCTCTACCTACCCCTGCAGCGGGAAAAGTGTGATGATTTGTTAGTTAGTTAAATTAGATTTTACTGTGATAAATTTCACTGCAAGAATATTTATAACTTTTAGTAACTTCAGTCATATTTTATCAATTAGTGTATTAAGCCTAACATATAAATATATACATGTCGTCGTGGTTTTTTTGATAGAAAATATTTCAATATCTCTTACCGTTTAAGGCAGGGTTCATAAAAAACGTATCGCTTTACCATTTATTCGTCGACCTTAGTTGTAAAATCTACGTCCACCCTGAAAGTGCATTCTAAATATTGGTGAAAGAATTTTTTAAATCGGACGAGTAGTTTCGGAGATCACCTCCAACAGACTCGTAAACATTACCTCTTTATACATTAATATAGATAAAAGTAGAAAGGCTTTATTCGTAATTCGTCGCTTTTTTGTATCGTAACTGCTATTCTAAATGGGTACATTTTTATATTTTTTCTGCTTCTACAGGTCAATTTTCCACTCATGGCACTCTACGATCAGCTACTCATGAATCTGTTGCAAGTGTAATTGTTTTATTATTATAATAGAGTAGCTTGTTTTTTTTCATAAAATTAGCTTTATTTGACAGATAATTTGATGGCATTAATATATGAATAAGATTTTAGGAATAAACCGCCTTGGCTGGCATTTACGTAACGTAATCTTGAAGTCCAGTTTTCACACACTCTTTGCAGTAAATCAGGCTGTATTTCAGCAATAATGCTGACTTCCAAGTCTTCCAGGTGCTCAATTCTTTCTGGTTTATCGGCGTATACATGCGACATTACAAATCCCCAGAGAAAATAATCTAATGGCGTCAAATCGAACGAATGAGGTGGCCCATTTCGTAAGATTAATCGTTCGTCAAATGTTTCTTTCAGTAAGTTAATTGTGAAATATTGGTCAAGTGTGAACAGTATATTTAATAATATTGTCGTGGGTCACAGTGGTGGGAGAAGAAATTAAACGCTATGTGCAATTTCATTTTCATTGATTACAAAGTTACTTGACACAAACTTAACTAAAACACCTACACAAACAAACTTAACAATATTTTGTAATTCTGTGGAACACTTTATATTACGCCGTTTTTATCGCACTAATCACTTTCGAGAATATTCCGCGTGCAAGTAGGCACTCGGGTACTTTATCGCTGGCTTACCATAATTCGCTCCGATCTATGACTTCTCCAAATGTTGTCGCTAGTTTTTACAAGATCCTCGATTTCTGGAACGTTCCCATAAATTTTCTCGATTATTTGCAATTATTTATTAAAATTTATTTAATAAAAGCATGCAGAAATCTGAACGGTTTTTTTGCAAGGTTTAATAATTTTATTTTTACATAAGATAAATCCAGGAATATGAAAAAAATGACAACTTTGATGTTGCTCATTTCCTTGACTGTTAACATTTCATTCAAAGTGTAATATTTTGAATTAAAATTGAACAAAAAAAACTACCCCGAAGTTTTTGCTACTAATAAACACCCTGTACATTCACATAATGCATTCAGTATTATTTGTTACACAATACACTATCTATTGTAAATAAATAAGAAATAATGTGTTATACGAGTAAATCAACAAATTATACCGGACGTAAAATCAGTGAGCAAGTATGGAGTGCGTGGGTTTCAAGGTCAACGCGTCAAGGCTACTATCTTGTGACACATGTTAGGGTCTCGGCGCGTCAAAAATTGTTAAAATTAACTATTCATTGAACACAACGTTGTTTACTTCATACTTACTGCATCGTCTTCAGTAATATACTAACCCTAAAGACTAGAAGACATTTTATCTACTACATGGGTGGGGTGGTCGGGAGAGGGGGAGGGGTAGACGAAAAGTAAAAGTGGTTGCTGGGCGGGGCTAGTATGGATAGGAGGGGGTGTAATAAGTGGTGTTTGTATGTTGAATGCATTATCATTATTTAGATTAATTTCTATATTTTTTAAGATGTCTAATTTTCTTCCTTTTCTGCATACATATAACATCTCTACGTTATCAAAGGCGATGTGATGTCCTTCTGATCTCACATGGTCTGCCATCTCCGAGTTAATGTTAAAATTATTGATCCCGTTATGATGTTCATTTATTCGTGTTTGTATTATGTACAGTGTATTACTGAAGATGATGCAGTAAGCATTGAAAACTTTTTAATTATTTTTTTAATTAAAGTGTCGTGTAAAGTAAACAACGTTGTGTTTTATTCATAGTTAATTACAATGAACTTCCACAAAGTTAACTACGAAAATTTCGAAATATTATTAAGTGATATAATGCTAAAAATATCTTTTTTCTCCCTTTTACAATCATCGTGAAATTAATTATTATCCCGTTTTAAGATCACGATATAAATAACTTATCATATTGAATAATCATTTTAATCGCCTACAGTATTAAGCAATCTTACATAGCTTTATAAGTAAAACAAAAAAAACTTTTTAATCATTCAGATTATATTGAATATTCATATCGTGGTTTTTCATAAATATCTATAATATTACTATCCGGCATCTGCCATAATGGTGGGCACGTGCTTCGCGGAAACGTCGCGTCGTTTTGGATCTAATTTCCGACAGGCACGACAAAATATCCCAGAAAATTGAATTTCGAACAGCTGAAAATCTTTTTATGAATCTTTTTTCATCCCTTTATCAAATCGGGGGTCTATCGCTTTGATATGCCTCTTCCAGCGCCCTCTGCTCTGTGTTATGCCGTTCGTTTGGGTAGATTAATCTTGGATACCATGGCAGTCACAACTTCTCGGAATTCGCCAACCATGTGATTGATACCAACCGTTCATTTGGCAGTCACAAATACTCTACTCGGTTGGATAATGAATAATTTAGAGACCGTTGAAATCCTAAAAAAAAAAAATTAAAAAAAAACACATTTCAAAACACTTCTGCGATCCTAAATCTGTAATATACATAATGTATTGTCGATTCGAATCGAGTACCAATCATAAAGGTGCTCAATTCAAAGCCTTACGAATATTTGGTTATTAAATTAAAAATTAAAACTGTTTATTGAAAGTGATATTCGAGAAATTATTTATGGCATAAACGACGTAATTGTCAGATGTTCGTTTTCAAAACATAAAACACATTGTATGCGGCTGTCAAAGTTGTATAGTTAAACTTTTCGCTTCGTTAGTTAAACGAAAATTGATAAAACATGAAAGATTGGCACTTGGACTTTTTTTGAAAATGCGCACGCTTTTATTTCGTCGCATCTTCGTCATTGAATCGTCGTGAGATATCGATTCGAAGACATTTATCTCTTATTTTCACTAAATCAATAGTTACCTACATTTTTACCACTTCTAAAATGAATTTTAATAATTTATTTAATTACATTAAAGTGTTATTAATTTTATTTATCATCTCCTTGTACATCGTATTATTGTATTATAATAACAACTTTAACCAATTTGTAACGCCAAAGAAGTATAACTTCTACCATGCGTACGTGAGCGCACGCTCCTCCAATTATTTATATAATACTAGCTGTGCCCGCGCGGCGTAGATTTTTAGTACGCTGTATGGATCGTCATAGAACTTTCGCGAACCTTCTAGAACATTTTCCTTCCAGAACTTTCTAGAAATTTATCGAATGTACAGGAACCTCCTAGACACACTGACACATTCCGCCACTCAGTTTTAAACCTTATAGAACTTTCGGGAATTTTCTAGAACCTTCTCTTTCCAGAACTTTCTAGAGCAGGTTTTTCGAAACTTTCTAGACTCACCGACACAGTCGGCGCGCCTATTTTGAAACAATCTGAAGCATTTGCGGCCTTCCCATAACAAAACAAAGTGCTAGAAAGCACATTTTCGTCACCCACTCCCACCCACGCACAGCTCCCCCACCGAACTCGCATATTTTCAATGTGATATCAAGGGCTATCCACCACCATAACCACCGGTGGGAGGTTGTGGCTGGTTGTGGAGAAAACTTGGCGGATAGGGAAACACGGGTTTCTTTAATATATATATATATATATATATCTAATTATATATATATATATATATATATATAATATATATATATATATGGACCTTTTTTGAAGGATATATGAACGTGATATACGTTCGATATAAATAATAATAATTCCAAATAAACTATAAGTGGTGGTAGTCAAATGGATGCGGAATGAAAGGTTGCCAAAATTGTAGCGGGATTTAAATATATATATATTGATTATAAGAAATACGATTTAGATGGACGCACTCTATTCTGAAGGCACGGAGATAAATAATTTAAGAGCAAACTGATTTTGTAGTGACATTATTAATGTTATTAATAACAAAATACTTTTTTGAAAATACCGATAAAATAGAGTAAAGATATTTAAGTAGCAATAATTCAGAATATTTTGAGTTTGTTCAAATCTTTCAGAACAGTGCTGGATTTATGTCACAGAGACATTATTAATCAATTGTAGATTTTCTCATTAGCGACATCTGTGGGGATTTAGGGGAATGAAAATGGCTTTGTACAGGCCGCATGGAAAAGGCGCTTACAACTCATATATGAAAGCTTCACGCAATTTGAACATATATACAACTTCCAAAAAATGAATAAGCATGGTATATTCTATCATGGGTGGAAATGGCGAATGTTACAATTGTGTAAAGTGATCACTTAAGCCTACCAAAAGACAGGTCATAAGTCCTGTTACACTCAAAATGACTTCTATACCTACTTTCCCATAATTAATACAGTTTCGTCTCTGTGAGATATCTATAATATACACTAATTGATTAGCAATAATTATTCCGAATTATCTTATGGAAATGAATCATTCTTTTTATGTTAATAAGGGTTTACAAATTTTACATACAAATTATAAAGGATAACAGATGGATAAATTAGAAATTTTGTTAAAAAAATTTAATAGTAGCTTGTATATTACAAATAACCAGGTTCCTTTTAAAAATAGTTAGGTATCTTTTAAATTTGTTTTCATATTAGTAGTAGTTATATTTATTCATCTCCCATATATATATTTATTCTTATTTATTTCATGTCTTTATTTAGAGTTTTGATTTTTAGTATACGTTGTATCCTGATGAAGAAACCATTGGCTCGAAACATGTTGGTATTTTCATCAAATTAGTGGTGCAAAATAAGTATATTCTTATTAATTTTATCCATTGTAATTTAATTTATATTAATAAAAATAAAACACTTTGTATAAAACCACCGCTAATTGAAATATTAACATGTGTCGAGGCCAATGGTCCCTTCATAATGATGAAAAGTATTATAGATATTAACAAAAATAAAAAAAAAAGGTTAAACTAGAGTCCTTTGTGCAAAAGTCCTTAGTCCTACGTTTGTGTTGCGATTATGGGTACTGAATACAAAATGTAGTCACGGCGGCGAAAGGGTGTTTACACATCAATAATCCATATATGTACAATACTATATATTTCATCTAAGTTAAATGCGTTAACAGGTGCGTTCGCCGAGGGCACTAACGAAGAATATTAATTCTTATACGTCATCGCGAATTCTTATTTGATGACTGCATTACGCTCAGCATGACCGAATTTGAATTTTTAAGCGTACATAGTCATTTCAAACCACTCACATCGGTGAATAATAACAAACCATCCTCTTCTTGGCCAAATACATAAAAATATAATTGTTTATAATCATAAAACAATAGCATATATTTTCACCGAGTTGTTTTGAGTGTGTTTAAACTTTTACAACATGCGAGGTTCACAAAAGAAAATTAAAAAATATATATATAGCACGCTGGCTAACGACATGAATAAATAGACAAAGGTTGGAAGATTTATTCTAACACGAAAATTGATTTTTCATATTTTCTATACATTGTGCATTGTGCTACATTTTCTCTCTCCCGGGGTTTAGGTTTTAACAAATAAAAAATCGAATACGATTTTTATACTTCAATATTTTTTATTCAAAACAGGACGATCGTTTCGGCAGATTATGCCATTACCAACTGATATACATGGAACATTTTAGTGAGTTGATATACATGAATAAATTATGGGAAATTACATCTATATCTAAAAAACTCAATGTCTGTCGCTATACAAATCTATACCGTTTATCCGATTCGATTTAAACATTGCATGTTTATGCTTTAGGACCCGGCGGGTAACATAGGCCACATTCCCCCCCTATTACTCTACTCCCTCCCCTTCCCCTGATATATTTTCGATGCAAATCTGTACCGTTTGACGGACACAAAATTTGGAAATTTATTCTTTAGGACTCGGCGGGTAACAAAGGCGACATTTTCCCCCTATTCCTTAACCGTTTCCCCTCCGCTGATATATTTTCGATGCAAATCTGTACCGTTTGACCGATCAATCAGACTCATAATTTGGAAACTTATTCTTAAGGACTTAGCGGGTAACGTATGCGATATTTCCCCCCTATTCTTTTAACCCTTCCCCTCCGCTGATATATTTTCGATACAAATCTGTACCGTTTGACGGATCGGACGCAAAATTTGGAAACTTATTCTTAAGGACTCGGCGGGTAACAAATGCGACATTTCCCCCCTATTGTTTTAACCCTTCCCCTCCCGTGATATATTTTCGATGCAAATCTGTATCTATCTGAAAAGATAATTAAATGTTAACTCTAAAATACATAATTTCTAAAATATATTATTTCCAATACTGTATATTTTAGTAATGAATAGTAATTTCTCATAATTTCACCAATAACTTTTTTATATACTCGCTAAAATGTTCTAAGTTTATCAGTTGATAATGTCATAATCTGTAGAAACGATCATCCAGTTTTGGATAAAAAATATTGAACTCTAAAAATCGCGTATGACTTTATAATTTAAAAAAATTAAAATGGAGTTCTTTACAATAAATAACGTTAGTTAACAAAAAATTAAAATATAGGTTTAAGGTTGTTTAGATAAATTCACTACTATCTGCAAACTTACTTTGATTAAGTATGTATTATTTTATTTCCCTGATATGCGGGGTATAAAAGCAAATGCAGCAATATCCAAAAAGATAAAAATGTTTACAATGCAGTCACCTGAGGAATACTAATGTACTGAATTCTAGATTTTATGTATCTCTTCCTTCCAAAATTATGTTTGTTATAAATTTACAGGCTGTTACCTATAATAAAAAAAGTATGGCAGAACGAAGACAGGAGTTATCATCTGATTATATATATTGTTGGTACATTATAACCTTACCCAAGGATAACTAACCGAGAGGTGGCAACACGACACCTAACTATGTGTATAATTTATTATTTCATAATTTTAAGGGTTCTAGGTAAACCGGTAATGAAAAAATTATGTTTTTATATTAAATGATTATTTTATTTCATAAATAATTGTGCTATCATTTCAAAGTATACAACAATATAAAATAATACACAGAATGTAACAGGGCTAGCGCACAATTCTTTACAGATAAGAGTAGAAAAATTTGTAAAGTCAATCTCCTAATACCATTACTTACGAAAAAATTTGAACCAGAATTTTTCTGCAACGTTTTAATAATTTTATTTGACATGTATTTAAATCGAAAGCATTTTAATATTTGATGTAAGTGATCTTAAGTTAAATATTTACTAACGTTTTAAATAAGTGAGTCGGAAATATTGAAAGAAAACTAACCCATAAAAACCAAGTTTTTATTATACTCCCTTTCTCATTTCTAGTTGAAGCACGTTTCTCGCCTTCTCCACGCGTCGGGCTACTTTCTCATTTGTATGGTTTCCATTTTGAAAAAACCGTTTAAATTTCGAAAAATCCAAAATAATAGAAGAAACGATTCTCGACGTTTCGTTGAATATGAATTCAACGAAATAAACATACGGTTCGTATAAAATATCCGTAACCATTTACAGTTAAACATGTCTAACGACCGTAATACGAACCTTAACTCCTTAATTATACTATTATTGCATTTTTGAAACGAAAATTTGTTAGATCATTTTTATCGTCGCCACGAGTCTGCCTGAAAAGTTTCAGCTCGATTGGATCACGGAAAAAGGGTTAAAAATCGATACAAAGTTTTTTCGGCAGACAAGCAGACGCTACGAGTTAAAAGAAAGGGAGTAAAAAATGGAAACCCTGAAGTCGTTTACCTCCGTAACCATTGATATTGTTATGGAGGTTTTTTTTATTATTAATCTTAAAGAATTATAGCACTCAACAATTGTTACACTAAATTCAGAAGATACAAGAAGATTATAGAATGAACCACACAAATGATTAGGCAGTTATTATAAAATTTCGAAAGATCGAGAAAGACATTTACCTAAATGCAAGAGGAGTCGCACTACGCATGAATCTGAGCGACGGTTAACCAGAGCGGTATTAGCCACGGAGCGAAAAATTGTCTATTTCAGCGATAGTAAGTAAAGGAAGTACCTACCGGCTATATTCGAGAAACTGATCGATGCAATAGTATCAGTTGTGACAAGAGTGAATTAGTGTGAATTAAGAAACAGTGTAATAATAAGTGTGTGGAATATTCTGGAAACATTTAGATTTCTACATTCTAGAAGTGTAGAAATACAGAAAAAATAATTTATTAAATAATTTATGAGTCCTTTCCCGGTCACATCGTACCAAAAAGTGTAAAAATGAAGAAAAATGAACAGTTGAATAAATGTAAGGTATCCGAAACTTTCTATTACCTGTCTACTAATTAAACTAAAATGACCCTATAAAATGTCGTCAAATTTCGTCTACATATGATTTTAAGTGAGACATCTATTGTTCTCTGTTACAAGCGACCATATTTCTAATTGCAAAAGTTTCACAAATACCTTTGAACAGAGGTTGATAAGAAATTTATCTAATTTGTTTTAATTATAGTGGAACAATGTTCCGTAAAATTACTAAACAAATAAAATGCGATTTCATTAATAAACTAACAAATCAATTTAGTTATTTACTTTCTGACGAAGCATCAAACCTTGAAAACCTTTCTGAAAAATTTTCAGTCGGCATAATTTCAATGGCAAACGCGCCAAGCGCCAATCCGTCATCGACATGTCATTCTGTTTTTCTTTTGACACTATGACATCGTAAACGATGAACGTGATTCATGGAAATAAGATAGATATATTAGTGCCCAATGATAGGCTATTTGCCAGTTTCTTTTGTAACCAAATTATGTAAAAATTATGATGTCATACAGCATATAACATTGTCCTGTAGTGCCTATTTACGCACATAAATACAATAAGCACCTGTAGCATGTGTCATCGTGCCGCTACACTATTAGTACCTACTGAAAACCAATTATCTTCGTAATTTTTCGTTTTATCTTCGTTTTAGGATAAACATGATATTTGGCCCATATTCTGTTTATCAAATCATTTTGTAATTATTATAAAATCGTTAATAGCACAATAAAATATGGGTCTTGTGGTAAAGCAAGATGCAGTCTGAACAAAAACCAAATAACTTGATTTATTGCGGGAAATCATTAAATCAAAGTGATGTTGACAGATTTAAATTTGGCTCACTGTAAAATAACAAAAGCTTAACATAACGATATTCACAGATATAATCTTAAATTACAGAATGCTAAAATACTTAAAAAACAAAGTAACATATTTTATTATATTTACTTATACAGTAGATACATAATAATGTTTTTTTATAATAAATTGATACTATGTTAGGTATAACATTTTAATGACATTATACTCCGCATAATATGTGCTAAAGCTAGAGCTTACGGGAGGAGTCAAAAGTCAATTTAAAGTACAAAAGTAGAAACCATTTAGAAGTAGTAATTTTTTTATACAGAAACTATTTGAGACATGTGGGCAATGTTACGATACAACGTTGTCCAAAATCAAGGATTTGACTTCTTTCTTAAACTGTTCGTATTTTGGAATGTTCCTTTCTTCAAATTTGTATTGCGACAACAATGTATTGTACCATTTAACATAACACAGATATTTTTATTTAAAAATAAAAATACTCAAAACTATATATTACAAAGGAATGTAATAATCTAGAAGAGAAAAAAAAATAACAGAAAAATATTATCATCTTCATTCAAAAATATTATGTTCATTGTCCTTGAAAACATCGGAGTTACAGCCCACATTCTGCAATTATGCCCGGATTGCTCAATTAGCGCCAGAGAGGCACAAGACAGGAGAAGATGGAAACGTCTTGGTCCCTCGAACTAATTAGGTTGAGGAGACGAAAAAGATGAAGATGATGATCATTATGAAATAAACACGGATATGGCTAACTTTATTAAAAGTGTGACAGACGTGCAAAGTTGAGAATTATTTTAATGTGACATGTACCTAAGTCATACGGTTTGGCGTGGCAAGTAGATGATACACCGTGTAAGTGGTTTTGTAGTTTTCTGCGCATTGCAAAGTGATTATATTGACAGAAATAGTAAACACACTTCTTTATGTAAGTTATTTCATGTCGTGTTTCAAAGAACAATGGATGATTCATAGATCAACTAATACGCAGAATATTTTTCACAACACTGGATCATAAATTGAAGGCCTCCTAAGGTATAAATCTCGTATTTGTAAGTATTATGAATATAGAAAAATAGTGCGCACAAATCGGTTGCTTTATATGTGCTGAATCGCGGCGTCTGCTCCCAGGGGTCCTAATTTCTGTAGCCTAAGAACTAGTGATGAGGTCAACTGTGATTGGTGCTTGATTGTAAATTCGATAAAATATATCGATTTATTAATTATACTTTTAACTTTAAACTTTATACTGCATTTTATTTTGTTCCCCACGGTCGCGAATCCGTTACAATAGAACAGTTATTTCAAAATTTTGAAATTTTGAACTAATATTTTTTGTACAGTTAGTGGCATTTTGGTAATGGAATTAAGCTATTTCTACCAGTGAATCGGTTCGCCGAGAAACTTTAATGCGTGTTACTATGATGTTTAGATATAGGTTATATTAACAATGTTCAACATAATTGTTAAGTAAATGACCTAACCTGATAAATTACCTGTAATTATGATGATCTGCAAATTAAATTATTGGCATCATTAATGTGTGTAAATGATGCCGATAATAATATAATCATTGCCATCTATTTCAATTGTTAGTAAAATAACATTTTCTACAACATACTCGTTGGTTCTTTAATTGCCTTGATTAAAAAATCTCTTTTCTTACCAGATCGTCATCTTCGTCATGGTACGCGTCGGTTTTTTAAAAAATAATGTAGACCCGGGGTCAGAGCCGCATTTTCGTTGTCAGATAGATCCTTTGTCAGAATATCACGACCGATTTCAGAAAAAAGTCCAAATCTCAAAAAGCTATGATGTTAAAGTACCTAAAATGGAATGCCATGAAATTTTTTAAGTAATTTTATACAAAAATATATTTCGTAAATTTTAGATAGGCTATAAATTGATTAATGATATTATTTACATTAGAGGCTATGTTAACATTTAATTATTCGGTATATGAATAATAATAATATTTTTTTTTTGTTTAGAAACTCGGAGAAGTTATCCTTTTGCGGTAGAAACTCAAGATAGTTGCCCCTTTTGAATAGAAACTCGGGGTATTTGCCCCTATTGTGCAGAAATCCTTGGAATTGCCCCCCCCCATTTTAAGCAGAAATCCAGAGAATATTCAGAAATACAGATAAAGTGTTAAATTTAGATAATGTATACATTAATATATGTAGTGTATAGTATATGTATGCACGAACTAGGCATTACTTTATACATTATCGAATGCAAATGTATACACTATACTAGTTAATATACATATTATCAAAATTCAGACACTGTCTGCAACACACCCATTTTGTGAAGAAGCAAAATATCGACGGCTCGTTCGTATAATATCGTAACCCACAAAATTCAATTTTACAGAAGGATTTGAACATATTTTCGTCCAGTATAAATCTAAATATTGGCCAATTTTTTTAAAATTTCGTTTCAATATTTTACTTTATACTATAGTTTCACAAATAATCACAAAAAAGTTGAAATTATTAACGGTTTTTGTAGAAATGCACATACGATATTATACTTCGATATTATACATTTATACGGAAATATCGTATAAATGACTTACAACATTTTACTTCGGAAAAGACGCGACGTAAAATAACGTAAGTGTTACATACGATAATTTTCTTATGTTATTTTCTCAAGCATATTATCGTAAGTGTTACATATGATAATTATCTTATGTTATTTTCCAACGCAAATTATCGTAAGTGTTACATACGATAGTATACTTCGTAAAAAATATGTGATTGTTTGAGATTTTCTTTCTTGGAAATAAAGATATAATTAAATACATATGAAATACATAAAAAACTAAAAATCGTCGATTTGTGGGTTACGATATTATACGTAGGAGCCGTCGATACGATTAAAATATATATCAACACGGAATCGATATTTTCAAAATAACCGCAAAAACTTTAAAAAAGAGAATAGTGAAAGAAAGGAATGCTCCATCGCTCAGATTCTCCTAGACCTCCGAATCTTGCGTACCATGTGGAAGGGTACCTACGCAGTTGTGCAGTTTGAGTATAGGACTCCATCACTCGATTTTCAGTGCGCGTTGGGACGAATGTTATGTTTTGTAAATTGCGAGTGCACACGTGATGAGTTGATGTAATGACAACTGACGGTTGATGACTATGTTCCTGGCTGCTGTAGGATAATTTATTTTAAGTTACGCGAGTCTTTTCATGACTGCATTAAATGACCATTCTTGTTTTTTCTTCGCGATTTCCACTGTGTCCTACATGAAACGCACTTTACAAAATCTCGAACATTATCTAAAAAATCAACTACCTACTCGCATAAAAATTTTCCTCTCTTTTTATTTATTGATAAAGTCCCGTTTTGAAGATAAAAATATTATTATGACTTCCGTAGACAAAAAATACGGGTGTTTATGCAAGCGCATAGTTTCTACGAGAAATGTTTAAACATCTGTCAAATGACATCACGCTAAAATTGACGCAGTATACAATGTTACATAATAGCGGTCATGAAAAAATTGTAAGGATAACGCGAATCATTTAGAATACTTACATACAAATTATATTATATATGCAAAGTTCCTATGAGAAATGTCATCTGTCATCTGTCTGAAGATATCTGTCAAATGTCATCACGTCAAAATTGACGAAGTGTACACTCTTATATAATAGCGGTTATGATATAATTGTTAGGATAATGCAAACCATTTAAAATACACCCAAATTATGTACGTGCAAAGTTTCTATGAGAAATATCAAGTCATCTGTCAAATGTAATCACGTCAAAATTAACGAAGTGTCAATGTTGTATAATAGCGTTCATGATATAATTATTAGGATGACGCAGATCATTTAGAATACACCCAAATATGTACGATATGTGTAATTTTACACTAAAAATTTATTTTATTTTAATTAGTGTATATTATAGATATCTCACAGAGACGAAACTGTATTAATTATGGGAAAGTAGGTATAGAAGTCATTTGGATGTAACAGGACTTATGACCTGTCTTTTTATGGTTGGCTTAAGTGATCACTTTAAACAATTGTAACATTCGCCATTTCCACCCATGATAGAATATACCATGCTTATTCATTTTTTGGAAGTTGTATATATGTTCAAATTACGTGAAAAGCTTTCATATATGAGTTGTAAGTGCCTTTTCCATGTGGCCTGTACAAAGCCATTTTCATTCCCCTAAATCCCCACAGATGTCGCTAATGAGAAAATCTACATATATTTGAATACAGTTTCGTCTCTGTGAGATATCTATAATATACACTAATTGATTAATAATGTCTCTGTGACATAAATCCAGCACTGTTCTGAAAGATTTGAACAAACTCAAAATATTCTGTATTTTATTTTAATTTATTTATGAAATTTCAATAGTATAACGATTTAAAGTGGAATAAAGTAATGGAAAATGGGTATATTAATAACAAGAAATTCACTATAAGAAACAGCATAATGAAGCAAAGCAACTAAACATGACATAATTAATCAAAAAAAATATAGACCGAAATATAGAAAAACAGAATAACCCAAAGTTACCCAATCACAAAATAAGCCGTAATAAGTCAGGGTCTTTAATAACCTGTTAATAATCCATTTTCTAAAAATAAAGAATTGTTTTTACTCTTTAGTGCTCAATTAAAATTAAAATTAAAAAATTGAAAGTGCTTAATAATAGTCTATTCCTTACAATAACACGAATCGACGTCACGGTTAGCTGAGGGTAAAACCAACAACGCTAAAGTATGTAATTTACACGAAGAAAATACATATGAAAACACATGTATAAAATAATACCTACCTCTCATTGTTAATATTCTAGATGTGCCTGTATGATTTGAATGACAGCGATGTATTATATTTGCCTCGCGAGGCTTTTTTCAACTCGTGGCACGTGAAAACAATGCCTTCGACGCTATTCATTCAATGGTAGCCGTTTGTTTATTATTATTAGAGCTGGCAATGATTTGAGGTTATGCGAAATCGGTAATAACGGTTTCCACCACTAGATGTAGATAGTTACACAATTAATGACGAAGTTCAGAGCCTTGATAATGGATCGAGTAAAGGTACAGATACACATGCTTCTTTAGTGGCATGCTAATGAGCATGCCACTAATAAGCATGCCCTAACAACTGTACACACTTGCTCATTACTGGCATGCTTATTAGTGGCATGCTCATAAATAAGCATGCCCAAAGCTAACAATCAAACACACATGCTTATTAGTGGCATGCTCTTGTCATAGAATAGAGACGCTCTTGTTCAAAATGGAAACATTGCAAACTGAAATAGAAAATTCAAGTCAACCAATAAATCAAAAAAGTTCCCGAGTTTCCATCCGCACATTTTTGATTTTAGTTTATATAATTTTTATTGTAAGATTTGAATCATTCATGCCTATTAATAAAGTTTTGTAAACATTATTTCTCACTATATTATTTTTACACAACGGTGACCGAGTATTCCGCAGACATTCGTGATTCCTATAATAAGTCACGAAAAGTAATGTTTGAGAAGATCGCATCGATAATACTAGCCGCGAAGCCCGCGAATGACATAAGCATGCTCATAAATAAGCAAGTCTATTCACACATGCTCCAAAGATACCCCTTCTCTATGGTGAATGACAGTGGCATGCTTATAAATCAACCGGCGGTTGATTTTTGAGCATGCCACTAGGTGGCATGCTCATTTCTAGCAATGTGCGTACACACATGCCACTAATAAGCATGCCACTGTCAAAGTCGATACTGCGCATGCTCACGTGCCACTAAAGAAGCATGTGTATCAGACACCTAATACAATTTTTAAGGAGGGGACACCAGAATGTAATAGGGGACAGTAGAAACAAGCACTTCAAAATATCAAAATCTGTTCGTTAAGATTTGTAAAACATCGGAAAGCGTATTTAATGTCGATATGCGGGTCCTACAAGTCGCGCTCTGGTCTTGACGTCATCAGATAAGGCTATAAATTTTTGGAGGTGTACAAGTAAATTTGTAATACAAAATATTATGGTTAATTCACTGTTGCAACCGTCTCTGTGCTATGATGTTACTTTCGTCCCAGGCGCAGGGAACTTATTTTCCAAGATTTTAATGAAATTTCTCAGTTCATGTTGTCGGGAAGAGCTGTACCTACATAGTCGAGTGACTGCACGACTGCACACAAGTCTGGAATAATTTGGAATGCGCGGGAATATACGAAAAGATTTGAGAGAAAATATTTCAATTAATTAAAGATTTTAGAAAAAGATATTGAAAATATTTTTATAGATTTTGAGTTTATTTTTCGGTCGTTTGACATATTCAGGTATAGAAACAACTGATTTTTTATTTGTAAAATATCAATCGTCGCAACAAATTTGATATAAAAATATTATCTACAGAACCGTGGGGAGCGGCGCCGCCCCTCGCGAGGAGCGACGACTTCCTACACATAACACGTAATAGTATGCGTCAGGTCTACAGCAGATTTTTGTTCGGAATTGTGTGTCCACGGAATGTCGTACGTTTTGGAGGTTTTTTAGCCGTTTTTTATATTTTTATATGCTGCTCTGCAACTCGTTGGCCAATTTTACATGTAAACATCGCAATCGATAGAACTGAAGTGCCGCTATCGAATGTGCTGAAAATAAACTTTCCTAAATGATGCACTTCAGAATTTAATTTGTTTCATTTGGTTTTTCACAGATTCAGGCGATGCTTCGCGAGGGGAGGTTCTATTATCTGTATAAAAAATCAAAATTATTTCTTGAGTTTTTACATTTTAAGCTTTAGATGTTTTTAATTTTTTATATATTTTTTTTCGCAAAGTTACAAGCAAAAACAAAATTATTTTACATCAAATCTGAAATTATTTTCAAACGATATTCATTTTTTCCTCCAAGACGCTAAGAACGGCGCTCTAAAGGCTAGGTTCCGGAATAATCACGCTTGGGTGATGTCAGTATGATAAAACAGTATAGGTGAAAATATGTCGTTCATAGAACTAAAAGCATCCATCCTATACAGAGAAGAACTTTGAATGAGTTTGAATTACGACTAATGAAAAATTCTGCATATAGGTCTTTAACTTACGTATAAAGAATTTATAATGAAAATTTTGTTTTCATGAGTTAAATTATATAACATTATTTAGTGATTATTTTAATAGGTCTATATATCTAGCGTTCTTTTAAAAAGTTTTCAGCAAAAAGAAGTTGGATGCACTCTCCTTTACGTAAGTAAATTATGTCTGTGTTCTAATCATTTGATGAGAAAGTACCCACTTGATCTGTCTACATTAGTGTTTTATTTAGGGCCGGTTGTTTCAAGTTGGATCGAAGTAAGCGTTCTTTTAAAGCATAGATTTTTACGTTCTCCACCAATCAGACGATCCGTTTTCGTGAAAATCTATGCTTTGATCGACCGCTTACTTTGATCGAACTTGAAACAACCGGGCCTTAGTCGTGAATTATTTTAAAAGGGCGCTGTTCTAGTCTATCGCTTAGGGCGCCAAGTTTGCTCAGGCCGGCGCTGTCTACTACCCTTGATGAAGTTGTAGGTAATCAAATGCATAAACGAAAATCTGAAAGATGGGTGTTTATTGTCATAAGTTAAAATATACTCTCTGCTTTAGCTAAGCACGTCAAAGCTTACGATCCATGACTGGTGTATTTGGAATACTTCGGCAGTTAAAATCTCTTCCAGCAGAAGAGATATTGAAAAGAATTCCAAATATCGTCAGAGTTTAACAAGATTTTTTGGATGAAAACCGAGGCGACGAACTTGTAGAGTCCATTCACTTTAGGTAAGCCTTTTGCATTAGTGTGAGTAATAAATACCCTCTATAACACGTAAATTGTGAAATTGTATTTGTTTTTTAAATCAACTTCATTTGCCGCTCCAGTACCATTCTGTCCGGCGAGCGGAGCATTTATTATTTAGAATTTGAATTTTTTGCGTCTATCATTTACTCAAAAAAAGAATGTTACGAGATTTTGTAAACGGACTGTTACTCACACTAATGCAAAAGGCTTACCTAAAGTGAATGGACTCTACGTGCTGATGACTTTGATTTTATCTTGAGATGTTTATATCCGTAAACTATGTCTGTGGTGTACTGATATATACATATTTCGTAGAGGTCTAAGTAATCAAATATTATCGTAAAATCTGTCGTGAGAAACAGTATTTTGTTTAGTTTCTACGAATACCGTGTCATATATGTCACGAAATTGACAGTGATAAATACACATGGCATTGGAAATAATTGACTTCATACACCATTAGAAATGAAACACAATTGATCTTTAACGTATCTTAGTGTTCAACGCCAAATGCTAAAGTCGATGAACTTTAGCGTACTTTTCAAGAAATGAGCTTAGTAATAATTTTTATTTTAGAGTCATACAAATACTTTATATGTATTTACTATTTTGACAGTAATAACATAAATTTGAATAAAATGTTAGCATCATATATTTCTTTAGCTTCCTCGTAAAAGTTAAATTTATTTCATCCCTAATGTCCCCCGGATGTTTATCACACAACTTCATTCTAGTGTGCATAATTGAATTTTGCAATTGAGATTTTATTTTTTATCACTCAGGTTTAACCCTTTAAGGTTCTTAAAACCAACCAAACGATTATGACAACAACGATTTGGTGGTAGTAGGCACATTCAAAATAAAAAGTTACTTAGATACGCTGAAAATTTCTAACCCGCGATACTCCCGACTATAAACTATATAATATATAACTACCTACATGCAGATGCTGTCCTCCCATTACAATCTAAACTAAACTGATAAATTATCAAATTTTTCCATGCATTCCACAAATATTATTTCTAGTACGTTTGTTTTTTGTCGCACAGTAACATAGAACAAATATGCTCGTTTACTGACAGGTATAAAACGTACGGTAATATAAAATAAACAAGATATATACCTGCTGTTAATTCTATCACGCGAAAGTATTACTCAGTTTTACATTCATTAAATTCAAAGTAAATAATTCAGTTATTGTATTTTTTCAAAAAGAGATGCGAACACGGAATACGTGTCACATCACTATTCTTACTATTTTCAAATTAACCAAAACGCTTGTGCTATGAAAATAGGACATTTATTATTATTAATTTTTAATTGCACGACATATTGCTCCATTTACGAGTTGAGCAGAGTTCTTTTCATTTAAGAAAGACAATCGAATTAGTATGTGTAAGCCGTGCACACGGGGCACTTTGTTTCGTTGTGTTAATGTTTACTCCCGTAAACACCAACACAATAAAACAATATGCGTCGTACGCACGGCTTGCACATACCAATTTGATTTTCTTTCTTAAATTTTTCAAATTCGTAAATTCTTTTCAAAAAAACCTATATGGTAGCGATTATCTGTTTGATGCTGTCATTAAATACATCGACATGATCGCTCAGTTCGTACAAAAGTTGCACACTACGTGTTATCATGCGCCTATTCATTACATCCGTTCTGTATTTTGAAAAGTGTAGTAATGCATTACCTCGATTACGCAAATAATTCTCTTATAAGTTTGGAGAGTCAATCACGTTTCTGCAACTATATGTTCCATGTTGTTTTTTTATTAAGATTATACACAGTATTGATTTCCCGTCATTATTGACGGAATGTATCCAGTCGACTATCCTAATTTCGAATGTCCGTCCGTGACTTACTGGTATTATAACAACAACATTGGCTAGCCGCTACTAAGGCGCGGGCAGCCGAGTGTGACACGTCAATCAGCAAGCGGATCAGGCTACACATAAGGTAAATTGTAGCTGTAAATACACTTAAGATTTAAAGTCGATGAAATTAGTTTGTAAGTTAATCTGAAGTCAGTTTTAGGTTTAAGTGAATAAAGTCAATTTAAAAAAACAAATGGTTTTCTATTCGTGAATTTTTTGATTCAAAATCCTGCGATTATTATGTGAACGGTTAGTTATAATATTTTACCATAATAATAATTATAAAGACTAAATGCAATTATGGCCAATAAGAATCTGTCAAAAGAAGCAAGACTAGTGGTACATAATGGCGTTCTAGTGCCAACCCTTATATATGGAAGTGAAGCCTGGAATTGGCAAAAGAGGAATGAAAGTAGACTGAATGCGGTGGAAATGCGGTCACTAAGACGCTTGTGTGGAAAATCTTTGGTCGATAGAGTGAGGAATGAACAAATTAGAAGTGAATGCAATGCTGGCTGTAGTGTGGTAGATAGAATAAAGAAAGGAGTGCTGAGATGGTCATGTGGAACGTATGAACGAGGAAAGGATGGTTAAGAAAATATATGAGGCTAATGTTGAAGGCAACAGGAATAGAGGGCGTCCGCGAAAGACCTGGCACGATCAGGTACTACAAGTAACGAGGATGGCCCTGTTAAAAGCCGCAACAACCGTAGAACGTGTATGAGAAGATGTTTGAATGTGGCCGAAGCAAAAGTGGTGTGCCAGGATAGAAGAGTGTGGCGTTCAATCCTCTCTGCCTACCCCTGCAGGGAAACGGCGTGATGGTTAGTTAGTTAGTTAGTTATAATTATAATTAGAATGAAAATTTCGTGAAAATACACCTAATTGCTTTTCAAATAACTGCACCAATTAAGAATTGTCAATTTCCCGTCATAAATGCCTGGTTATTTATGTAATAGAAATGTTTAAATATAAAATGTGTCGCGCTTCCGGAACCACAGCAGTGGGTAGGGAACTACTGAACAGTTAAAATAGATGATACCTTGAAACGCTGGCAGTTTGTACGAACCAAAATAGCAAATTTTGGAAACTTACATAATATTATGAAACGTCCGTTCCTCGTCGCGTTATTATGAAACGTTTGTATATGAGTGTACTTGCAGCGATATTTTTATTTTCTTATACAAAAAAAAATTAAAATTTATGCGTAAATATCGTAATTTTTTAGTCTTTATGGACTTAAAATCATTTTGTTCTTACGTCAATATTTCTTAAGATGAAAACACCAAAAAACACTTCTCGCTTCGACCTTGAAATGCAATTTTTTGGTTTATATTATTTTTCGCAATATAGGGTAATTTATTAGAGGTACAGAACTTTAAAATGAAATAAAACACATCAAAATCGTGGTATTTGCTTTATCGGAAATTATAATTTTATGCCATTTGTGTTTCAAAATGCACAATTTGCACAATTCGCAGCTTTGCTCTGCTTAAGTCCATTCATGGCGAATTGGTGAACCAAACTGATCAAAAATTATCTGTCAGCTGTCAAATTGGCTGTCACTGGAAAAAATGCCAATTTGAAAAACAAACACAAAAAAGCAGTGGCATAAAATTATCTCTCTAATTTATTTGATTTTACTGGACTTATAATGGACAATAATATGGCAATTACCACGATTTTTAATGTGTTTCATTTCATTTTTAAATTGTATACCTCTAAAAAATACTACTTTTTATCAGCACTATATTATGAGATTATAAATATAGCAAGAGTTTATTGGATGCTTTTTCAGAACGTTAACAATATTCATTCGATAAAAATAGCGTGTATGAAATAGCATTATATATGAATTAGGAAAACTTAAATGCTCTCCTAAAAATGCGAAATCGGCGAGTGTTATATAAAATAACGTTTAAGGGAATTAAATTGCAGACTCCAACAATAAAAAATATGTAGCAAAATGTGTCTGATATATGTAACGCGATTTTTTTTGTAGACAGCTTAAAATCTTAAATTTTGTTTTTTTTTTCGGAAAAGAATACCCTTATTTTTCCGTTTGATAACCATAGTGTTATCTATCTGAGAGCTTGAAGACTTACGTGTCCTACTTTTTCTGCTGCTTATTTTATTATATATATATATATTTTTTAATTTGATGATTAATTGAAATTCGTCATGATACGATTCTTTAACGCATAGACGCCACATTATGTTGTACCACTTCGAGAAGCTTCGGAAAGCTGCGACGTCAGCCATCTTGTCGGCGAAGGAACGATTGGCGAAAGGGCAAGGGCAAGTTTGCTCGCTTCAAAGATGGTGACACCAGCTTAGACAAGTCGGAAAGGGTCGATATTCGGATTTTGATGAGCAAGTCCTTCTGGCGGCTGTGGAAGAGGAAGAGGCCACAAAGGCACTGGACGCTCTTCGTCCGCGGAATCGACCGTCTTCCAAGCAAATAGGAAGCAGTAATTGACGTTGATGGTGAGTTTTCCGCCAGTTGTAGGAAACGTTTCTGAGGTAAGCGAGCAGATTTGTTCAGAATAATCGGTTATGTTCATAATACAATGAATTTTTCCAAGAATCTTAGGAAGTGAAAAAATTTAAACGATCTTCATGAGTTAGAAGACTTCAAAGTCATAAAATTCGCACCACCGACGGTTCAGCAGTTTAGCTGATGTATGATATGATTGTGCTTAACTTTTTAGTCCATTTGAAAGAGAAAATGCCGCATATATATCTCTTAAATTTTTAAAGGACATAAATATTTTTAACTTCTTCAATAAGAGCAAAATGATTTTGTAGTAACATTATTAATATAATTAATAAGCATACATGTGGGGTATAAAAACAAAGGCTTCAATATATAAAAAAACTTACTAATTTATAATGTACTGATTCAAGATTTTTACAATAAACATGTATAAATGTATAGAAAACATAATGTTGGAAGGGATAGATACATAAAATACAGAACTCTAGTACATTTAAAATTAATAACCCCCGGTGACTGCAAACGGTGATACAAAACATTTTTTATTTTTTAGATATTGCTGTCTGCTTTTATACCCCACATTTATTATTTCACCACTAATTTGTTGAAAATATCAACATATTTCAGGGCCTGTAGTTCCTTCATCAAGATATGACGTATACAAAAATTTGAAGTATAGACATAACAAAATAAAAATAAACTAGTTGTTACCAATGTTACGTCAAAAATGACGGGATATTGGTTCGCATCTTTGCTAAGTCCTAGTATGTATTTATAGCATCTTTTTGGCGATATACGGAGAGGCGGCCGTAGCCACATGCGTTAATCGGCCGGTTCAGGTTTGGTGGCCCAGGATTCAAGCCCAATCTAAGGCCGTTTTTTGAGCCATGAATTCGAACGAAATTACGGACGTTACATAAAGTTACGGGGGCAAACAGACGGACGGACGGACAGACAACAAAATTATTATGTTTGATGATTTATGGGAGATGAATAAATAAGATAAGACAATTATTTGTAAAAAGGACCTGCTTATTTTTAATATTCAATTTACTTGTTAACACTTTTTCCTGATGAAGGGACCAGTGGCCTCGAAACATGTTGGTATTTTCAACAAATTAGTGGTGAAAACAAAGTATATACTTTTTAATTATAATTAAATACTTTTTCTTTATATAAATATTTATAGCTACCTAAATATTTTATCTAGAATATTATTTCATTATTTTTATGTTCACAACACAAGTTAAATACTTAGAGATGTAGGTATACATAATATTACAAGATTTAAATAAAAACATTTATTTATTTATTTATTTATTTAAAAAATCCTTGTTTACAAATAAAGATACTTAATACTAATTTAACAATAAAACATAAGATAAATTACACATTTTTTTTGTTTTGTTTAATTTGTGGATTATGCCACTCTACTAGGCTACGCCTGTCCCAGAGTGGCGTTATAGAACACAATTATAATATTTTTTCGAGTTCGTCAGTAGTATTTATTTTCATAAGGTAGTTATTATGTATCTACAGAGTATCAAGTGGAATGTTAGTGAAAGTTGAGTTAGTCATAAGTCCAAGTGTAAATATGTGTAGAATAATTGTTTAATGTAAAAAGGGTTAAAGTTTTGTTTAAGATTATTTTTTATTTTCCTTAATTAATTAATTAATTTATATATGTATATATTTTTATTTGAAGACATTATTATGCAATTACAGTAAGTAAATTTTCAGTTGCTGTTCTACCTTTGGAGGTAAGCCAGTTGTTTGCTAAAGCTTTTATTTTATTAATTGAGTATATTCTGATTTCCGGAAAGTCTGTTTTAAATATGTTAAATATTTTAGGCCCTATGTATGAGTAATTTTTCTGTCCGTGTGTTGTCTTAGTTTTTGGTATTTCGTCAAGGTTTCGTAATGCTTGTCTAGTATTATGTGATGCGAGTTACTGGTTGCTGTTAGGTGGTTTGTGTTTTTGATGTAGAAGATGAGGGTAGACTTAACGAACAGCTGTCTAACGTCCAGTACATTAAATTCTCTGAATAGTCTGTCTGATTGGTATGTAAATGGTTTCTTATTAATGACTCGGAGCAAGGTTTTTTGTGCCGTTATAGCTGGTTTTAATGTGGTTTTGTAAGTACCTCCCCAACTTGGAATCGCATAGTTCAAAAATGACTGGGCAAGAGCATAATAGATAGTTTTGAGTTGTTGTTTATTAAAAATATGACGTATGGATTTAAAAAGGTAAATGAGTTTTAAAAGTTTTCCCGTTAATAGTTCAATGTGAAGTTTCCAGTTTAGGTGCCTGTCTATTATGATTCCCAAGTATTTCACACTATCTGCATTTTCCAAGGGGGTGCAATCACAGTTTTGGTGTTGGCAATCATGCATAGTCAATTTTAAATCGCTAGATGGCTGCCCTCTTTTATCTATGCTGAATGTCAAATACTTAGTTTTTTGAGATTGACTGTTAGCAAATTATTTTCCAGCCAGTGTTTTACTATGTTGCAACCCAGTTCAGCTGCTTTGAAAACAAGATCCCATGATGAAGCGTGGAACAGGAGTATTGTATCGTCTGCAAAAGTAACTACTTTCCCCCCCGTTGTTAGCTTGCATAAATCGTTTATGTATAGGAGGACTAAAACAGGTCCTAGTGTACTTCCTTGAGGGACTCCGTATTTGATGTAATGTTCGTCACTTTTAGTTTTGTCAAGTTGTGTAAATTGTGTTCTGTCTGTAAGGTAAGTTTTGAACCAGTTGTAACTTGCTTCCGAAAGTCCAGTCTGTTTTAGTTTGTGAAGCATTTTTTCATGTGAAACTGTGTCAAAAGCTTTCGTCAAGTCTAGTGCTATTGCTCTACATTTTTTATTATTGTCAAGTTTGTCTGAAATATAACCAATAACTTCCTGTATTGCTTCTTGTGTACCCCGATTTTTTCTAAATCCAAACTGGTTGTTAGCTAAAATTTGATATTTTTCTAAAAAGTTGGTGAATTGATTACAAACACATTTCTCTAGCAGCTTAGATAGTAAATTTAGGATGGATATAGGTCGGTAGTTATTTGGATCGTCTTTATTTCCAGCTTTATGTACGGGTGTGATTTTAGCCGTTTTTAGTTGGGACGGGAAAATACCTTTTGTGATGCTTAAATTAAATATATGAACTATAGGTTTTAGTAATATTTCTTTGAACGATTTAATTACTCTAGCGGATATTCCGTCCGGGCCTGGAGAGCAGTCTACGTTCAGGTCATTTACTATTTTTTCCACATCTTTGTAACAGATAGAGGAGATCTCAAATTTGGGGAGATGGGGTCCGTTAGTTTTTATATTATTATAGTGTGACTGCTGTTTGTATTTATTTAATACTTTACGCGCCAGTGTTTCACCAATTGTGGAGAAGTGAAGGTTTAGTTTATCTGCTATTTCTTTCTTATCAGTGATGGTAGTGTTGTTGTGTACCAAAGTATTAATGTTACTTTTTTTATGTGTTTCAATACCATTTAATTCTTTTACGACATTCCATATGTTTTTAGTATTATTGTTTTGTTCGATTTTTTGTTTGTAGTGTTGTTCTTTCCTTTTTTTTTATTATGTTGTTACATATATTACGGTATCTTTTATAATACTGATATAGTGAATGGTTGAATGGATGTTTTTTTACTTGCTGATGAAGTTGGTCACGTTTGTGAGTGCATTTAATTATATTCGGTGTTATCCAGGGTTTTATACATTTATCTATTTTTCTAACATAAGAGGTAGTATTTTTTTCAATATGTTTATTAAGAGTGTTTAAGAATCTAGATAAAGCTACATCCGTTTGTTTTTCTTTTAATACGTCTATCCAGCTTTCTGTAATTAGATCAGTTTTAAGTTCTTCGAAGTTTATTTGTTGGGTTTTTGTTAGATGTTGCTTACTTTGTAGTTTTGTGGTATTGCCGTGTAGCCCTAGCACAGTGCTGTAATGGTCGGTAATTGTTGATTTAATGACAGCAGTCTGTATGCTTAGTTTTGATTTTACATATATGTGGTCAAGACAAGAACCTGACTCTCTGTTTTCCCGTGTTGCTACGCTTATTGTTTCAAGATAGCCATATGCTGACATTAGACACTCGTATTCGTGTGCTTGTTTGTGTTTGAGACCAATAGTGTTGATATTGATGTCACCCGCTATAATACAAGTCTGATAAATGTTAATGTTATGTATGTTTTCTTCTAGTGAGTTAATAAATTCCGTAATACATGCGTTGCTAGGCGATCTGTAGATAGCTAGTATTGCAAGGGTGTTGTTAATTATTATTTTTAAACAATTTGCATGTAATAAGGTAGGTTCATAGATAGTGACGTTTTTTACTTGTTTATTTATATATACAACAACACCATCCGATCTGTTTTGAGAAATTTATGTCCTGAATGGTTCATAATTGTTAATGGGTCTGAGTATGGTGTTGTCTGTCGTCCAACACTCAGTCAGGATTATTATGTCAAATTCCATGTTGGTGTCAGTTAGGAATATTAATAAATTGTCAAAGTTTTTTCTAGCGATCGGATGTTCAGATTAAGTATTTTTATGTTGTATTGCCTGTTAAATGAAAGTGAGCATTTAGAGGCACAGTCTAGCGTGTCGGTTTTTATTTGCTTTATTGTATCTAAATTATTTATACATGAGAAAGCCATTTTTGCTTGGGAAGGTAATGTAGTATTCTGGCTTGTCTAGCTTTATTTTGCATTTAAGACATATAACCATATTTATTTTTTTGTATTGTAAGCAACTAGCACTTTTGAATTTATTATTTTTATGTTTTGGCCAACCATTATATATTGACGTTTTATAACAGAAGAACGTTTTTAATACCCTGAATGTTATATATTGTATAACCCCCAAAATGAAACCAGTTAATTTTTGAGTTATAAAAGTAGTGTAGTGTAGTCATATAATCTTGTTCAAATCGTTATCATCCATTACAATTAACCCACGAGTATTTATATTGCGTTTGTTTAGCAATATCGCGAACTTTTTTGTATAAATTTCTATTAGATTTGGTTAAGTTAACGTTAACATAAATTAGACCGGTGGAGTTAGTAAATCCCAAGTTAGCGGCAGTAAGACCCTTATGGCGCCGCGCCTCCTTTAACAGTAGATCTCTCTTTAGCTTGCTTCTGAAGCGCAGTACATGGATGGTGCGTTGAACGGCTGTGTGAGTTTGACCGGATACTGATAGCTGCGACAGCCTGGATTGGCCGGAAATATGCCAGCGCTTGTTTTGTTGATATTAATAAATCACTACATCCTGACGGGCAACCATAGGTATATTTATACAGCAAACTGGGGCACCGGTTCACGAACCCGGACGTTAAGGACGAAAGGGTAGAGGGGTAGTTCTATTAAGGTACCACTGACAAGGGCCACATTGACAGGTGATTTATTTGTCAAGTCGTGTGCCTGAATTATTGATAAGCCGGGGGCTAATGTGTTTTGCAGTTGACTAGGAAAAAAGAAATTGAGGATTTCTGGAGACTGAAAACATGTTTTGGAAGAGTTGAATCAACATTAAGTTCTCAAATACAAGCTATTAGCTGTCGAAATTAAAATGATTTTACGAGTAGCAAGTAAATAAATACCAAACCAACTGTATATAGAAGATTGTTTCTAGATTCCGTGAATTTTGTCCTCGAATAAGTACGTACATTTGTAAGAATTTGTGAATGAGTGTAGCACCTTCCCAGCTGTCGTTCCTTCAGCTGCTTATGTCCGTAACGTCCAGGCTACCACGAATGCGTGAACTTTTTTTTAACTTTGAACTTCTGCCGACCATCTAAGCATTCGCATTTCTGCTGTTTCAAGTTTCAAGTTTCAAGCAGGAGTTGTCCATATTCCAGCTTTCGGAGCATACATAATCGCGGGTCCAGCAGTATAAAACTCTATTCTATCGCTACAAAATGAACGACCAAAATCTGACACGAACGTCGAATGTTAAGGACCTCGGGATTAGATTTGTGAGCACACTGACATTTCACGATCACATAGAGGCGGTCAGTGGTAATGTATTGAGATTGTTAGGATTTATTCTGTGTACTGCCAGGGTTTTCTGAAATACCCGCGTACTGAGAACTATTTACGATTCCTCGGTATAAAGCAGACTCGAGAGTGGCTCGATGATTTGGGCTCATATGAGAATAAGTAGGTACCTCATATGATAGAGAAACATGAGAGAGTACGGGCATTATTCTTGGCTTTACCCAACCGAGATTCTCCAGGATATGCCGGCTACAATAGTTTAAAGACTAGGAGCAATGTGTATTTGATTAATGAAATTATTCAGAGCATTGATTTGTATGTTCCTGATAATTAAATACCCAAGACAGCGTTAGCATATATCGCTTCACATTCCAATATAGGACCACATACAGGACCAACCTGCCGATGGTTACACCTATTGAAAGATCTACCGTCTGTTATAGGTGATTAAATTTTATAACTTGTACAAATTAAATGAAAGTTTGTAAAGTATATATTATACAAATAGCAAATAAATTCAAATTGAATACTTTGGTAATGCTACATACACAAATTTGTTAAAATACTCGTTATTTAAATTCAGCCAGAAATATAAGCGGTAGAATAACAAAGAACGACGTGCCGACTCGCTAGGCGTCACTCGCAATATCAAATATTTGTTAAGTTAGATCACTTTGCCATCTATCGATCGGCGTTTGTTTTTGTTTTGTGTTCGCAACGTTCGCGTTCTAGAACGATCTGGAGCCATTTAGGCGCGATGTTCCAAAGCAGAAAGCGAAAGTGGCGGCGTCCGCTATTTGCGCGCGAAATGTGTTGTGCAGGTAATCCGTCGCGCTGCCCGCAGTGGGTCGTAGGGATGGGTCGTCGACGTATTTACCGTCGACGAAACGAGACCGTCCACGTCCATCCATCGACGAGACGATCAACTAGTTGAATTCGTCAACTAGTTGACGCGTCAACTTCGTTACGGGGACGTCGCGGACGTTCTATCTAAACATCGGGACGATGGTCAACTGTCTACGGTTCGACGCGACGCTGCTCGACGGCTCAATCGTTGGCTATTTTTATTACGTTAATTTTTAAAATTTAAAGAAGTTCGTAGGAATATAGTTTCGGGGATAGTAAAACCGCTACTTGTACTCATATGTAAAAAGTAATATTTTATTATTTATTTGTTTACGCACATTATAGTCTTTTACATATTGTTTTATATACTTCTTTCTATATATAATAAAGAAAGAAGTAGGTATACACAACAATATCAGATGTAAGCAGTAAAATATTGATCAATAAAAAATAAAATAATTAAACAGAATTGTTTTATTTTATACAGCGCAAAATTGGGAATTCACCGAAACGTCGCACGTACACATCGCACAAATCAAGTAAAAAATAATAGATAATAGCTTATTAAGCCTATCTCGCCCTACGCATGCATTCAAATTTCAAGTCTCTGTCAGTTAATTTCAAGTCTCTGTCAAGTCTCAATAGTTCATGTACACAGATCTGCACTCTATGATCTACAAGTCGAAAGCGAGAGATGAGAGAGAAATAAACGGAGACGTTTTGTCTTGCTCTCGCTCGTTGCTTTGTATTACGTTGAATCTTGAATCGTCCACCGACCACGGCGTCCGCTATCCACCGTCTACGAATTCAACTAGTCCATGCGATGAACGTAAACCGTCGACGCGTCGATGCAACGTTAACGGTTGATTTCAACTAGTCCGTCCATTCAACGCCCATCCCTAGTGGGTCGGCTGGTGCGGCCGCGCGTGCCGCTTCATTCCGGCCGCGGCTTCACGGAAAACTGCAATCATGATTTGTATATCGCACGACCGATAAAATAATTGTACAACGCAGTTACGAAAGCGGTACACTCTGTATGTAAACTTTGAATCAACTCTTCATTGTACCCACGGGTATAAATTCAATTAAATTAATTTAATAAATAACATATATGTACATACATGACAAACATACATTCAATTCGCATATTTTATTACATTTAATTAATACTAGCTGCAACCAGGGGCGTGCAGTGGGAACGAGGAACATGACTTTTTCTAAGCATATATTTTCAAAAGAAACCGAAATAAGAGATATATCTCGTAATATTCAAATTACAATATTAACATTTTATTCAGATTTTAATATTATTTAGTAATATTCTGCCAGATACATATTTAATTTCGATTCTTTTCCCCCAAATATACGGTTAAGTAAAAGTGATTAGTTTTGGATTTAAGCAAATAGACAATTTAAAAAATTAATAGTTTTATTCATAAATTTTCAGCTTCAAAATCCTGCAATTATGTCCCGTGATTTTTCACGGGTGTGCGACTAATAAATAAATACTTAAATGTAAAAATGAAATGAAAATATACAAGAGAACATCACATTTGACTAGCTTTTTACTAGCTACTTAGCTAGCAGAATAAATAAAAAAAGGTTATTAAAATCCACGAAATACAAGACATGTACGAGTATGTACATAATGTACATAACAGATAAGTAGGGACTTGTCACACCAACAAATCACCACTTAGTTCATTCAAGCACCGATATTTGTGATTGCGTGGCTACTGTAGCTACGTCGCAGTGAGGGCAACACACTACACGGGCTGCTAATGTGATTTGTGTACTTAGATAGAAAATTCATTATTAATGACACTTGTCACGTTTCTAGCATCCCCTTGAATATTACGGAAAGTATGGGGTTAAATGTTACAGGCTTTGTGGAAGAATCCACCCCCTATAATTTCCTAGGTATCTCCGAGGACAACGTTTTGTCCCATGAACTCTGACCTATATAGCTGATAGGAGGGGCAGCGACAGCTTGTAAATAAAATTAGACCTAAATAAAAGGGGAAAAGTTGCGTTTTAACCCCCTGCGGCGACACGGGTCTACTAAACCCTGTACAAACCTGTAAAGGTGGATTTTTTGATTATGGCACGTCAAGCCGTTGTATACACGTCAATGGTATGCGTGAACGAAATCTATGCAAGAAAGAGACAATATTATAAGTACACCAATGCAATTAACGCGTACTATCTCGGTTATTATGTATACACCGCATGCAGTGAGTTGTTGTTTTAAATTGAATGTAAATTGAACACATTGATAATCATTATTATTTATCCATTTTTAAAACTTTTCGATATTTCTCGGTGGTTCATCCATTATATTAATATAATAAAATATATCAAAACAAAAATTTAATACTAGTTTCAGCTGATGAAGGGCATTGACAGAGTCATTATTATGATTAAGATGTGATCAATAAATAATTAAACTATCTATAAAATAATAAAACTTTAAACAAACTTGTGTACCTACTATTATTATATATTCTAATAATGAAAATAGTTCCACTTGTAACAATTCCATTGTACTGTGCCATGAGTACAGAATGAATTGTAATATCCACAAATTCGCGTTATATAAAACTCATACTTTAGATATTCCCAAAATATGTAAAACAAATATTTTAGATAGTTCTAAAAAAACGCGTAATACCAAACTCACATTTTAGATAGTCCTAAAAAATCTAGAAATGAGCAGTGAAAAACTAACTATTTTAAGCCAATTATATTCAAATAATCAATATATTAAATATGAATCGAATTAAAATCGAATTTTTTCCCACTATATATTTATTTGATTATTAAAACGTTTTCGAGATCACTCTCATTATCAATAACAAGTTTTCAACTAAATTAAAAACAGTTAAAGACAGTATTTTAAAACTTTGAACATTTATCAAATTATTAGTTTTAAAAATATAAAAAAACTAAAAAAGAATATTTTGAATTCAACTTTTCTTTAATGCTGAGAAAATCCCGGCTACAAGAGATGTACTCGCAAAGACACCAAATCAAGAATGATATCATTCGATAGGATTTTTGGAGGAATCTGCCGCCGCTTCTCATCAGTGCTAGACGGAAGAAGATCTGTAGGACAACTCAGAACACGGAAAAGGGTAAATGCTGAGATTGTGCGAAGAAGATTAAACTACCATTGCTCCCAAGTGACCTACACAGCCCAGGACAGGGAGCGATGGAAGTGCGCTGTCCATGCGATAGGCTGCCGACCCGATAAAGATAAATGGAATGAATAATAAATCGGAGAAGATGATGAAAGTCGTCTAATAAAGACGGCATAATTGTAGGACTATATTTATAAATATCTCACATTAAAAACTAAATATTTAGAGGGAAAAAATAATAATAAAGGGGGTTGTGGATTACCCTAGTTTAGTGAACATTATTAATTATCATTTACCCTGCCGTTATACTACGATAAATCATGCTCCATTTCAAGTCGATGCTTCTCGCTCTAATTTTATGAGTAACTTATATATAGGTACAGAGGTTGCACAAGATTGGAAAAGAATTTAATTCTGTGGTGATTTGTTTGATATAAATAACGTTGTCGTTCTAAAAAAAATAGTGTACATGCATGTTAAGCTAGCTATCTGTAACATTTATAGTATTTATCATTTTATTTTACTTTGTTTGCGTTATCTGTTTTATTTTTAAATATTTTATCAAAGTTTTGTATTGCGTACATAATGATTTTTCTTTGATGCACTGTATAAATGAATTATTATGTTATCTTAATTAAAACATTTATTTATTTTAAAATACTCATAATGTAAATGTCATTATTCTTTTTAACTCACATGTTTTCAATAGAAAGGATATATAATTGAAAGGCATATAAATGAAAAAAATGCATGATAAAGTGCGGCAAAAACTATTCTAAAGTTGAGCTTTTTCCCACGTAAAATTTTTTTAAAATTTATTTATGGTTTTTGTGTTTAATTTGTAGAACTCCATATTTATTTTTAGCGAAATTTAAAATAAATTAAATTTTAATAAATATTATTATTAAGTTCTACGGGTTAAGTATTTTTATGTGTTACAGCTGTTTCGGCTTGTAAGGCCATTATCAAACAGTGGATATACCACGTACAAACGACTTATTTATACAATTTTAAGTTACCCCTTCCCATTTAGAGTAATTAGATATTTGTGGTGAAGCCCTGCAGTAATGTACGTTTTTTCCCGGGCACTTATCATTAAAGGTGCCTCGGTTAACGTTATGCTTAATTATCAAAATTCCCCGTTTTCTGTAAGTGTTATTTATAAATATTATTTTAATTTATGTCCTTGATTATTGGTTTTTTAAAAATATTTAGAAGTGGAGAGAAGATCATTTTTTGTTGATTATTTAAAAGTTTAATATTTGGATCCTTTTTATATATCCACGTAAAATGCCTAAAAATCACACATCCTTTCCAATAATACGACTAAACTTCGTGGCAGCGTATGGGTATTATTTTCTATCACGGTTTGTCGAGGGTTAAGGAGCGAATAGGAATTGCGTGAAACAGGCTGAGTTGAATAATGAAATCTAAAATAAATTTCCACATTTTTACGGTTATTGTTTGATAACGTCTGTTATTGGATTGGCCGTTTTTTTTCGATAAAGTCGTTGCATAGATGGACCCCGCAATGGGATCCGAAACTTTGGCCTGAGTGGTTCAAAAAACTTTACACAGGCAATTAATGAATGTCAAATATAAACAAATTATATTTGCCTAACAAACTGTTCATTTAGAAATTAAGCATTCCGTACAAATTGAGATAAAATCAGACTTACCAATATTTTAAATAGACGATCAATACTTTAAATAAAATATCAGTGTGTAATTGTTATTATCTAACCTAACAAGCATTTATTACCTGACCTTACTTAATCTAACCAATAACATGCATCGACTAAAAATATCATTAAACTCTTATTATTTATACCTACTCACGATACTTAATGATTTACATATATCAAAATATCTAATCTAAATCTAATAGTTTCGCTGTCTATCTATCCGTAACATCCGTAACTTGCTGGAGCTACGGTGGAATTACAACTTCAGCTAATTAGAGTGTGACACGCAATCAGCGCGCAGCACGCAACGCCTCAGGTAACATGCAAGGATCACCCATAAAATTACACGATCGTCACAATTTAAAATTATTATTTTGTTGTATTGAGTTTCAGGTTTAAGCGATTGAAGTCAATTAAAAAAAAATATATCGTTTTCTATTCATGAATTTTCGGCTTCAAAATTCTGCAATTACATATTATATACCGTGATTTTTCATGGGTGTACGTACAGCGAATTACTTTATATTGATAATTTCTTTTACAAAATATAATACTTGCGATTTGTTAAGAAAAATGATGACCGAATGAACAAATAGATTTAATATAACGTGAAAAATAGGAAACGTATTTGATTAACAATTTTCGATTACAGAATCAATGTAATACGTATTACATGAATATTATTATTTAACAAATCAATCATTGTAAAAATGTATCTGTAATAAAATATTTTTAACTATTTTTATTTTATTTTATTTTTTTTAATTTTATTTATTTATCTTCATCTTGTTACATGACAGGAGATGGAGCCGCTCATCTCACTAGGAAGAACCTGTGCCGAGATGAGCAGCTGAACAATATAGTTAGAACAAAGAATAATAAAGATATACAACAAAATACTATATAACTATAAAATTAATTAATTAATTAATTGTGTATATAAATATAAAATGTGGATAATAAGAACAGAATATACTGTAAAATACAAAAGCAATAGTGAAAGTAGAGTAATATATATAAAAATCATATGCATGGATAGTAACAAAATGTATATATAATAGCACAGTTAAAAGTATATTTTGGTATGTACCTATATAAGAGAATTAAATGAATGTTTGTGTATATTAAATAGTGATAAGAAATGAAGTTTAATGAGCAATACTTTACTTTAAATTAAAACTTTAGATTAAAATCACGTACATTTCAAGAATATTACATTCAAGGCACGTACATTATGATAATTCTTCGCAAGTAAACAACATTTTACCTCTAACGTAAATCAACCACCGTAATCTAAAATATAATGGAGTACAGCAACTAATGTTATTAAATTTGTATTAAAAACTACGAGAATTCGAAATAAAATTTCGAAGAGTTTTTTGAATTATTGTAAACATTGTGAAATTTACTAACGGTCACTGTATTTGGCTTCTTCCACTCGATTTCAATCGCTTACCGGTTTTGGGTAGGTAGGTAACCCGTAGGTATATGGAATGGCGGCGAAAAAACGAATACATATTATATATGTATTGTAATCTCAATGTTTGATAGCTCTCTGCAACCATGGGCGAACACTAGATTTTACAATACCTACATACAGTAGAAAAGCAAGGCTAATGTACAAAAGGTACAATACCTAATGATTGGGCATTAGCCAAAAAACCACGAAATATTTTATTAGTACGGATATTAATAACAACAAATGAAGTTAATAACGTCATTTATATTACGAATAGTTAATGATGCTTCACCTCCTACGTAAAGTATCGTAACTAATTCGTAATAAGTAATTTTCGTGTATATTTGATACATATTTTAAGTGCCACTTTTTATTTAAAATATGATGTGTTCCTGTTATTTTCTATTCATCACACACATCTGTAAAATTAACGATACTGGAACAATTAAAAATGACTGATCCGTCTCGTGGAAAGGGTCGATTTCTCATATCATAGGCTTTTTTAAAAACAACACTGTGTAAATAAATAAACCGGTTACGCTCTCTCGTTGCTAAGGTACGCCAAACGCTTGTTTTTGTTTACGCCCAAAATTGTAACGGAACCGCCTAGCCGAGCCTTTATAATAAATACACACTAAAATACAACGCATCTACAACATTTTGAATTACAAACACATCGATGTTGTATTTTTTAATATTCATTTTTTGTATATCAGAGGCATGCAGTGGGTATATTGAGGTAGGTATGAAATTTTACGTTTCAAAAATTAAATTAAATATGCGTCTGTAATATTCCTTAATAATTATTCAAATATTAATATATCTTATAACATTTTGTCGCATAAATATTCAATTTCGATTTTTTTCAAAATATGTGTTTACGTACGTCGCGCTTCAAAATACTCACTGCACGCGTCTGAATAAACACTCCAAGCAGCAATATTCCGCTGGCCAAAAATGACAAAAAACTAGTTTACCTGTGGGCGTAAACGCGACCAGGAGGGCAGAGGTGAGGAACACGGACGGGGAGACCATGGCGACTGTTGGCGCGACACGCTTTACTGACTGACCGAGGAACCAAGAAGTCACTTCTCGCAGAGGACCAGCGAGGCCGGCGAGCGGAGCAGAATTGCCGCTCCTTCCTCGGCCCGCCTCCGAACCGTCCCTCCCCCTCCCGCCCCGCGCCCGCAGCTGCAGATCGCTTCGTACCGGCCGAATGGAAAACAATTTTATTTTATTTTATTACTAGCTGTGCCCGCGCGGCTTCGCACGCCTATATTTTTAGTACACTTTTTGGTTCGTCATAGAACTTTCGCGAACCTTCTAGAACATTCTCCTTCCAGAACTTTCGAGAAATTTACCGAATGTACAGGAACCTTCTAGACACTCCGACACATTCCGCCACTCAGTTTAGAACCTTACAGAACTTTCGGGAATTTTCTAGAACCTTCTCATTCGAGAACTTTCTAGAGCAGGTTTTTCCGGAACCTTCTAGACTCACCGACACAGTCGGCGAGCCTATTTTGAAACAATCTGAAGCATTTACGGCCTTCCCATAGCAAAACAATGTGCTAGAAAGCACATTTTCGTCACCCACTCCCACCCACGCTCAGCCACCACCAGCATTTTCTCGATGTGACACCAAGGTCTATTCACCACCATAACCACCGGCGGGTGGTTGTTGCTGGTTGTGGAGAAAACGTTACGGATAGGGAAACACGGGATATATATATATATATATATATATTATATATAGTAGTATTGATTTCTTTGGGGGTAACCCGCGTCAAAATCTGGTCCTCAGAAGGACCATTCGTCAACCGACGTTTCGCCTGAATCACAACAGGCATCTTCAGGTTGCTTGTTAATAAATTTCCGTCACGAGGGGCAGTGCGAACACGTCCGTTCGTATCGGAAGCTTATTACCAAGTGAGGTCTGGTAAGTTAAAGTCTAAATTTGGGTACTGTGGTCATTATTGGCCTTAATGATTTTCGGGAATTTTGTATTAAATAATGGGTGTTCCCGGCCGTTGTTGGCCTTAATGGCGTTTGTTTGGCTCCTTGTGATGCGCTTTGTACTTGATGTTGCTTCTATTGTGTCGGTGGTTATATTTAATTGATTTTTGCGCGCTAATATATTATTTTTATTTTTACTAAGAAATCTACTGTTGAATAGAATGCTTTTCCATGCCGTTGGGAGACGTATACCATCATCTCTATTGTTGATAATATTTATTCTTTTATATATCTCTATAGCTTCTCTAAATATCCTTACTGTTTCGTTTTGGACGTTCGCTATTATTCGTGTATTATTAAAGTCTATGCTGTGGCCTTCTTCGAGCGTGTGTTGGACAAGCGACGATGTTAGTTTTTTGTTGGTCATATCAACTCTATGTTCAGCAACCCTAGCAGATATCTTTCTGTTGCTTTTTCCAACATATGTCTGGTCGCACGATCCACATGGTATTTCGTATACACCATGGGACTCTAGGTGTATTTTGTCTTTTACACTGCGTAGAAGGCTAGATATTTTGTTTTCAGTCCTAAATATCGTTCTTATGTTATATTTTCTTAGTAGACGGCTGAGTTTATCTGTTGTCCCTCTTATATATGGTAAAAAGGCTGTTGATAAAGGTTTTTCCGTAATATCTTTAACTGTTTTATTTCTATTTTCAATGTCCGACTGGCGTTTAACTACTTTGTTAACTATTTGTTTAGAGAATCCATTACATTGTAGCGTATTTTTAAGATGGTTTATTTCTTCATTACGATGGTCGGAGTCGGATATTTTTATTGCTCTTGACACCAATGTATTTGCAACTGACGCAATTTGCGCCGGGTGATGGTTAGAAGATGCATGGAGATACCTGTCTGTGTGCGTAGCCTTTCTGTAAACAGTGTGGCCGAGACTGCCGTTATCTTTTTTGAGCACTAGGACATCAAGGAAAGGTATTTCATTGTTATTTTCCATTTCCATAGTGAATTTTATGTCCTCGTGTATACCGTTCAGATAATCGAGAAATTTATTTAGTTCGTTCAATCCATGAGGCCATATTACGAACGTGTCATCTACGTATCTTATCCACAGTTTAGGTTTTAAAAAATAATTTTCCAATGCATCTTTTTCAAACTTTGTCATAAACAGATTAGCAATTGATGGTGAAAGTGATAAACCCATTGGAGCCCCTTTAATTTGTTTGTAAGTTTTACCATCATAGATAAAAAATGTATTATTTAAAAAAAATGTAATGTACTCTATTTTCTTTAAATATTATACCTTTCCTTTTCCCGTAATTTTTCCAAAGATTCGACATTACTTTTCATTTGCTTTTGCTTTTTCCATTTCTTTTTTAATTTCATTTCTTTATCACTAAACTACTTTTGTCGGGCCAATTTTCTTATTTATATACCTGTATAAAATTAAAACCCACATAATACTAGTTGAAGGAAAACAATGAATAAATCCAAGTCCTTTTTATACAAAGTTATTAAGATATAAAACTGTATAAATCATTCCCTCATACAATCGTCATTCCCTCACTATTAAATATAACGAGGGAATGACGAATTCGAACAAAAGCTTCATAAAACACTGGAAAATAATCTCCAATTGCTTAAGTTTCTTTATATATGCATTTTACCCCCCAAAACGGATGAAAAATAATTAAAACATAGTAAAAATATTAATTAATCTTTTATATAAGTACAGTGAGGGAATGACGGAAGGAAATGTAATGTCTAAGTAATTTCAACCAAATACTTTTTTGCACATACTCACCGCAGTGTTGAGAACAAACCGCCATATTGACACATTACAAGTGTTGCTAGGTCTTAAAAATATAAGGTCTCATTTATAAATCTCGTTCGATACGATCTTAAATCGAATATTCGTAACAGGGTGAGGGAATGATTTTATTTTGCGGGGCAGTCACTAAAATCGATTTATCGTTTTTGTATTTGACGCAGTGCAATGAAAGTTTTCACATACAATTAACACTATGTATCGAATATTTTAGCAATATTAATTTAATAAGATTATTGTTGTATTTGAGATGAACAGCCTTTTTATGGTTGTATTCAGACTAAGGGACAAGGTGAGGGAATGACTTTTAAGGTAATAAATTGACCACATTTTTTTTATTTTCTATACAATATATAATTTTTTTTTAACAATAGTAGTATAGATAGCTTGCATTTAAATAAAAAATATTACACCGATAATTAATGCATATGACTCAGCACTAATGACTCGGGACTGGAATTTCGGAATTTGGTGAGAATTACCCATATATATATATATATAT